>MKYO02025389.1:321943-340600 GCA_002013955.2 Citrus medica | reverse complement strand
ATTCGTCTGGAAGATTCACATCTTTCCATTGGATTGGTTTTGGAATGACTGTGTTGGCTTTTGAAAGGTCAGTCTGCAAGAGAAGAGTCTCTTCTCTTTTTGACTGAAATCTATGTTGTGTGCTAAATGCAGAAATTATGGCTTTGTATGAGATTTTAAAAATCAAAGCTACAGGGATGGATCCCTCAATCATATGATAATTATGAGTTTTGATTTGTAAAATCATGCTTTTTAAAATATTTTTGTCTTTAAGAGAAATCGTTATGTTTGGATAACAATTAAATGAAATGGGACCTTTACACAGACTTGATTCTATACTACTTAGTAAAGAATCATCGAAAGAGATGAATCGGCCATCTCTCAAGACTGCAAGGATGGAGGTGTCAAGACCTTCTTTGGTCAGGGGTTTTATGCCGACTTGTATAAGACTGATATGAATATAATTAAAACTCTTTTCTCTTAATTTCTTTAAAGACTGCTAAGAAAACAAATGAATTGTTTCAAAGGGCTTTGAAAGAGTGATGTCACGTTCTTCAGTTTTTATAACATAATCATTTTTCAAAAAATCAAGCTTTTTTGTTTTGTAAATCTTTTCTTTTGAAATCTTTGGAAGTTCCCAACAATCAATTGCTTTATCAAAATTCTCAATAATAAATTCTTCTGAACTCACAACATGCTTTGAATCACTAGTCTTCCCGGAAGAAGAGCTAGAAAAGGACGATGTACGACAGTATAAAGGATTCATCAATAGAACCCTATGTTCTATTTCTGGTTTGGTCAAAAAGGCTACAGGTATGGTTTTACAGCCCTAAACGGTAAACAAAACCTTGGACGGGACTTACTACCAGTAAAAATTCACCTCAAAACAAAACTTCAAAATAAAACACAAGATTTTAAAAACAAAAACTTCAAACTGCTTTACACAATCCTCCCCTTGGCTCTGATACCAAAAGGAAATATATATATAATATATATATATATATATATATATATATATATATATATATATATATATATATATATATATATATATATATTATAGTCACTGGATTTATATTCTCTGGTCAGCCACATTGCTTTCTCAGTTACCATATGTGAAGACGAGTTAAAAAATTAATTTATGCCTTACCAAGATTTCAAACAGCTTCATATTATTAGGTAATAAATTAATGAGAAATAACATGTGTTGATCCAAAATTAATGTTGTTGGTTAATGTTTAAACATTACTAATATAAGGCTCCCAGCCAGAAAGAAATCTCAAATAGGAAATTAAATTTCTATGGGATTGCTGATCAGTACCTTTAAACGGTTCATAACAAATTGTCATCAGTTTCACATATTGATCCAGCAATTTCATACATTCCAATCAGAAAATACAATAAGAAGTTACAACCGGGGTCTGAAGAGAAACAATATTGTATCTAAGCAAGATCTTTAGTGCTTTGAAAAGAGTGGCTTTGCTATTGAGCTATCAGTTTAGAACTCATTCGGAGGCTTGAGTCTTACAAGTCTTCTGATTCGGTCTTTCTCTGTGTTCTCCAGCAATCCCTTCAAAATATTGTGAGAGATAAAATGTCAAGGACACATCCGCATTAAATCACACAGCATGACATGCAGAAAGTTCTAGAAGCGAAAAGAATAGCAGCCTCCAGCCAAAGATGGCCATAAAATGTAGTGATCGTAAACTGAGAAGGTCTTTAACTGTGTTTTTTTTCTTATGAATACAGGCAATGCTACAGAATGTTCAGAATTACTATCAAAAAGCCTTGACCACCATGCCCATCAAATGAAGCCTCAGTAGTGTATGAGAGAGTCTGTCCAAATATGAATTATTTTCACCACAAGCTAATGACAACGTAGATATACAAATTATTCGATAATATCTATGATGATGTCCATGAAACAAAAACAGATGCATACTTGCAGGCATTGACGGTATAGGATGAGCAAACAAGTCAAATACAAGGAAAATTCCAGATTTCTCATCAGTTTTATCATATATCAAAATAGTTAGATTCATCAACTCACCTTCCAAACTATTTCATCTAAGCACAAACAGATCTTTCCGTATTTATCCAGGAAAAGGCGCTCAGTCGGAATCTTTCCACATGCATCCTTGACAGCTGAAGTAATAGCAAATATCACTTCTGCCACTACAAGAAAACAGGTGGGTAAAAATTACGTGATAAATCAAGTATCAAGACCTTGGCACCTCAAAATAAATGCAATTCAACATGCACTGCATTGCACTCATAATGTAACTGATGTACACTATAGTTAAGGACTCTAAGCAGTCTTAAAACTAATTACAGAGTTGAACCACTGAAAGAAAGCATGCAAAGACAGTATTAAGTATCAACATGTCACTGCTAATTGTAGATCATTCAAACTTGAAGATTTAGAGAGGACCAAAAAGATGCATAACTCGAGACAAATATGCCTTGCATGTTTGGCATCAACAGGTTTAATGACTTCTTCCTAACCTAGCATGAATGCATCCGACTCGTTGCCCAGAGCCTTTATTTCAGCATTATGCAAGTGCGCAAGGCTCCTTCAGGCCATGGCCACACCAAAACTATAAGATAAAGACTCATCGCACGCTTAAAGAAAAATAAAAATATACTTACACGCAAGTTCATCATATTCATCCTTGCCTACAACAAAGATGCTGACATCACCAAGAACAGTGTAGACAATATAGACTGACCTGATAAAAAGACAAAAAGGAATTTCAATTATAACTAACATCCCAGAGATGGTAAAATAACTTCGAGCAGAAATGAAAAAACAGAGTAAAATCACAATGTGCCTCATAAATGCGCAATGGTGACCAAAGGTTGTTTTGTAAACAACCGAATCCTTTAACTAATGGATGCTCTACAAAGTAAAGGGGTGTTCATACTTGTGGCTGGCAACGAGAAGCTCTTCATTTTTGACACCTTTAAGATTATCTGCACCTAGTTTAACTAAGAATGATCGCCAATGTAACCGTTCCTCCGCCGGAACTCCATTAAACCTGCAAAAAGAGATTGGTCTTCAAACCAATACTTGCATCATGCTTAAAGCAAGAAACTACCTGTCACCTCACAAAGGAGACCAAATCAATGGAAACCTTATTTTCTGCAGAACACCAAGAAACCAGCCTTAAAAACTAACAACTAATTTCCTGACAAAGAGATAGATACTCTGACCCACAGTCCACACAGATCTCTATATAACACTGGTTCACATACACTATAACAATGTTTCGCACAACAATGGTTCAAATATAGAGCCCAAAAGGCCATCACGGCACTAGGCTAACAGAACTTTCCGACAGATGTTGGTAACCAACTACTGTATAGCCACACACAATCAAGAACAAGAACATTAACTGACCACATGATAGACACCACTCTGTCTCCATCCCAAAACCATGTTACATTTTCAACCATGGTATGATCCCCACCTACATTTACAATAACCAAAAACATGTTTCACCACTAAAGAGAATCCCTTTTCCATCTCAAAACCTGGAAATGGGGACAGCTTGGATATTAAACCAAAAGACAATTGTAATATGAAACTCCATATCCCAATTGTCAAAAACTCATATCCCTAACCTGTAGTTGCTCCTACACAAACTAAAAAATAAACATAATTGCAAGCCTACATCCATCAAGCGACCTTCAGCCTAAAAAATTCATTTTCAATTATTACACTTCTAACAACTTATTATACCAATTAGGTGTATCTATAGTTCTTATTTCTTTTGTACAACTAATATCAACACTATTTACAAAACCGAAGTTATTCAATTTTTTTTTCCTTTTTTCAAATTATTTATGTCTTAACAACTACTATAAGAGGAAAAAAAACATATTTTAATAAGATAAAGTGAACTCATTTGATTGAAATGATTGATTTCAAGAAAATTCCAAAAACCCCATTTGAGATCTAACTCCATATCAAATAAGTAGAACAATTAATCAACAAAACCGCAAAAGGGTATTATAAAATAACAATTTCAGTGAAACGAATCGCAGTAAATATATATGATCTGATCATTTAACCAAAAAAAAAAAACTGACGAGTGGATCTGTACTTACCTTTCAACTAGGATGTTGCCTTCAGAGTTTGCGAACAACACTGCAAGTATCATTTTCGAAAATTGAATCTTTCTTTTTCTGTTTATTTTTCCGCCGTGTAATTATATGGAGAGAAATTGAACGTCGTTTTTTTAATGCGATGTTCGTAGGAGTTTCAGGCTTTCAGGTAAGAACTGGACTCGGTTCGGTCGGATCTAACGGGCCGGGTTCGATTGCATAAAATCATTCAAGGAATTGCCTGAATATACCCCATTCCCTCGAAAATACCCAATGTATGCCATAAATTATAAAACTCTTTAGTCTTGCACATATATACTTAAAAATATCAGAAAAAGTACAAAAATAATCTCAAATAAATCCTCACAAAACTAAACTCATATCCTCAAAGTCTAGTAAATAGTCGAGAATACTCGACTTTAATTGAAATAAAAAATTATTTAGAGATTTCTCAACTTTTTTATATAAGTCGAGTAAAGAGTCGAGAATACTCAACCTTAATTTAACCTTACTCAATATTCATTCAATAAAAATTCTTGACTTTTCATGGAAGTTTGGCAACTAATTCAGAATACTCAACTTTTCATTGGAATTAGATGGATTTTTTTCTAATCCGAATTATTCGAAATCCGATCGGATTCATCCGAATCCGAAATTGCCCACCCCTAAATAGGAATGTAAGTATATTCTTTATTTTTCATTGAATTTGTTAAGTGATTGTTTAGGGACTATTTGGTACCCTAGGCTTGTTTGTATTTTTTATTTGAGAATATAGTCGTAATACATGTTTGGTTGGGTGGACTGAATTCAAAAAATAAATTATAAAACAAATAATTCAAGGCTTGTTCGGTATTATTTTTTAATTAATTTTTTAAATTAAAATTAAAAATAAAAATAGTATTTTGCAGTTATTGCATGCGTCTAGTATTATTCTCCGTTTCATGTATTTTAAAATTAAAAATAGTAATATGTATTCAGAAAACATAATTGATAAGAATAAAAATAGTAAGTATAAGTTCGGTAGTATTATTTTCAGAAATATTTTTACTAAATAAATAAGCCATATTTATAATTAAAAAGTAATTATTTACAAATACATTTCTTAAAATCCAATAAATAAGTTTAATTAATATTAAACATGAAATGTTCCAATTTTAATTAATATAAAACATGAAATATTTGATTCGTAGCTCTACACACGCACGAACTGGCCATCACTACAGTGACCAAACGCAACAAAAGTACAATACATAGCAAGTTAGCAGCCCCATGTAGTGGGCTTCAGTTCAGCTTGGCCTTCAAAATCAGTTCTGATCCACTGCCCATGCTTGCTCTTTGTCTTCTCATCGAATTCTTTGGCTTTAATCTCATCAACCTTGGCTATACTTGCCATGGATTCCTCTTGCACTTGAGCAGCAGTGGTCGATCCACTACCAGCGGAAGTAGCAGCAACTATCCTCAGTGTAGCAGCAGCAGTCTATCCACCACCAGCTGAAGTAGCACAAGACGCAGCACCACCACTAGCAGTAGTTGAGACGGTGCTGAGATGCAACAGCGGCAACGGATTTTGCTTGAAGAACTATGACCGAAAGAAAGGCTGTGGCAGTGAATTGTGGTTGATGAAGAAGAGTATCTACGGAAAGAGACAGTTGTAAATTTAGATTTGAGATAAAAAGAGTAAACTTTGGTTGAATCAAGTTTGTTTTGTAATTTATTCTGTAATTTGGTTTCAGATTCATTGAGAACGTGTTTTATCTATTTTATAACTATAACGTAAAATTTGAATTATCTGTTTTATAGTTTGTTTTTTTTTTAATTCAGTCCACCAAACGTGCATTACATATGTATTCTCCAAACAAAAATGAACACAAGCCTTTAAAAACGGTACCGAACAGGCCCTGAGTTTTACTTTGTAGTTATAAAACTGAGGACAAGTTTAGTGAACCCGAAACCAAATTACAAAATAAATTACAAAACAATCTTGATTCAACCACAATGCATTCTCTTTATCCCCGATCTAAGTTTACAGCCATCTCTCTCCGCGGATACTCTTCTTCTTCAACCATAATTCACCGTTATAGATTCTCTCTCTGTCACTGTTCTTCAAGTAAAATCAGTTGCTGCCGCTGTGTCTTGGCTCTGTTTGAACTGCAGGTGGTGGTGGTGGATCGACTGCTACTGCTGCACTAAGGATCACTGTTGCTGCTTCCACTGGTGATGGATCGACTACTGCTGCTCAAGTGCAAGCGGAATCCATGGCAATTGCAGCCAAGATTGATGAGGTTAAAGCCAAAGAATTCGATGAGAAGATGAAAAGCATGTATGGGCAGTGGGTCAAAACCGATTTTAAAGGCTGAGATGAGCTGAAGCCCACTACCTGGGGTTATGTATTGTTACTTCAGTTTTTTTTATTACTTTTATATGTACTTGTGTTGTGTTTGGTCGCTGTAGAGATGGCCAGTTCATGTGCGCGTAGAGCTACGAATGAAATATTTCATGTTTTATATTAATTAAACTTGGAGTATTTCATGTTTTATATTAATTAAATTTAATTATTAGATTTTAAAAAATTTATTAGTTAAACAATTACTTTTTAAGGGGGCAGCTACTTTGCATCAGGGGTTTGGTATCCAAGTCATTTGCCTTGTAACAGAGTGACCGTTGGATTTAATCCAATGGCTGAAGAAGAGACACAGCACGGTAGCTAGCAGCCTGACAATAAGGTAATGGCCTGGTAACCTGCATGGGATCCGCTTTTTGACCAAAATAAACGACTATAATGGGCTGGAAGTGGTGAAATATCGCATGCAAATTAAGGAAAAAAGGGTGCGGTGCATGCAAGTAAGGGTTAAAGCAAGACATTGGAAGCGTGCAAGTATGGGTTGGGGTGAGATGAATTTGAAATTTTCGAAAGGGATATTATCAATTTACTATCAAAGTTTTACTGACATATCATGTCAGTACTAAGGTTTTCCGAAAAGTACATTTTATTACCAAAGGTTCGGTTATCATTTTACTATCAATCCGTTAATAAAACGTTAGTGCTCAACAGAAATAATGTTAAAAGACGATTATGCCCCTAAGAACGTAAAAGACAATTTTAACCTTTGAAAAGAAAGAAACAACATAAGCAAAAATTACAAGAAATGCCCAAGAAAATAGCCGTTAGAACCAAAAACGGCTATTTTCCCAAAAACAGCTATTTTCTTGGCTTATAAAAGCTAGAATTTACAAGCTTACAAACATATTAGCAAACCATTTCATCAACACCAGCAGCCTCACTGTCATAATCAACATAGTAGCCTTATAAACACACTTATTTCAAACACAATCTTATTTCAAACCATTTCATCAACCCGTTTGAAACACCCCAGCAACCTCACTTAAATACTAACAACCCCATCTCAGCAGCAACAATCTTATTTTAAACACACTAGCAACCCCACTTAAACACTAACAACCCTATTTCAAACACACCAGTGGCCTCATTTCAACCCTAACAACCCTATATCAACAGCAGCCTGATACTAAACACCTACAATTCTGAAACACACAAGCAACCTCATAGTAAACACCTGCAACCTCAGACTAAACACCAGCAACCTCACACTAAAAGTACTGAAATTTAAACACTTTTGTCATACAAAAACAACAAGAATAAGGCACAACAAATACTTGAATTCATTGAAAACACAATATCCACCTCTTTCATATCTTCAGTCAAAACCAAACAATTTTTCACTCTTTACACATATAAATTCAGACAGAAAAATGGCCTCCAGCAGCCACACAAGCATTAGTTCTAGGGGTCGAGCTAAGAAACCTGCAGAAGTAACCTGCAATCCTAAATATTGTAACTGTGGAGTACAGGCATGTGCTATGGTATTTACTACGTCGGAAAATCCTAACAAATTATTTTGGATATGCAGGTATAAAAAGTGTAATTTTTGGCAATGGGCAGCAAAAGAAGATTTAGAAATGCATAACAGCACATCTAGTTATGGCTTGAACCTAAATGAAGATGTGCTGAAGATGAATGAAAGACTACGAAGCATTGAAGCGAAGCTAAAATTGGTCATAATTTTTATTTGTGGCCTCTTGATAGGCTTATTTATGAGAAAGTAATGTAATAGAAGTAATTTAATATGTAAGCAAAGTCAAAAGTAATCTAAAGTACTTCCATTATCAATGGTGAAAATAAGAGTTTGTGCTGGAAATGCCTATTTGCAGAACTGTCAGTTTGTGAATTCAAAAAACACCACAGCAGCCTAATGCACTAATAATAGTTTGTGCAATCAACAAACACCACAGCAGCCTAATGCACTAATAATAGTTTGTGCATTTAAAAAAACACCACAGTAGCCTAATGCACTAGTGACAGTTTGTGCATTTCAGATACATAATATCCTAACAATAACAGTCTGCTAACCATCTATGATCTGTGAAGCTTGTGAGCCTTGAGTTGGATTTGGAGAAAGATTGTCAGCTTCATATCGGCCTGCACAAATATATATAACTTCAGTATCTATGAAGCATTCAGAAAATTATAACAATATAAAAAAACACCACAATACCTCTTCTTGCTCTACTACCTCGACCTCTACCTCTAGATGCCATTCATCTTCCTCTGTCACCTCCTTTTACTCTGCTACCTCGACCCCTGTTACCTCCTCTTCCCCTACTATGCGTAAACCTCTCGTCTAGACTACTCACAACCTATTTAAATTGAAATATATAAATATAAAAAAAATTATGCAAAACTGCAACAAACTAAAAATTATTCCATATTCAAACCAACATTTACCATTCTTTTTCTTCTCTTCGAAGTAGTTCCTGCATTAGAACTTTCTCCCGGCCCACTGAGACCCTATTTAAAATTACATATTCAACAAAAATTAATAAAGAATTAAGCTCGGTATACACAAAAATAATTAAAAAAGTAATACATTGATACCTGATTCTGAGCTCTTATTTGTCTTGCTATTGATGGCTTCAATGCGCATTTATTGATGGCCTCAATGCACACTTTCGAACATTGTGGTTCATCCTACCACAAAAGGAGCAGCATACATAAAATGATCTGTTTTTTTTCACTGGCTCAGTGGTTGCCCTCTTCCTTGACTTCTTCGGCCTTCCAATCTTCTTAGTAATCTCAGGCGAAGAAAGTTTTGGTCTATCACACGGGTCCCAAGTAACCTAATCAGGAATTGGTTTAAACATCACATAATAAGTGTTCAAATATGCTTGTTTCGTGAAGTATTTTGGTAGGTACTCTTCTGTTGTGTGTCTTGCATGACTAATTGCAGCCATAGCATGAGCACATGGGAGTCTGGATAGTTCCCAATGACCACAGTCGCAGGACCTGCTCACCAGATCAACGATGAACCTCCTCGTTGGATAATAACTCTTGTCTTTAACCTAAGAGCAATAGAATTTAAAAAAAACATATATTATACATACAACTCTTTCTCTACTACAAGTGAATTCAGATTGTAATTTCAAGCAATTATAAATATGTGTTTTACTCTAAACTTGATATACTCATAGTTCAGCTATATAAAAATATATTTGAAAACAAAAATATTTCAGATTTATACTTGAAAGTGAAGATCACCAGAAGCCATTGCAGTCATCTTGCTTCCGGTCTCATAAGCATCATCTAATTCCTTTTTCACTCGAGGTGGAATATTGGACCAAGATTGTGCTCTTTTATTCTTTCTGTGAATAGTGTCATAAACATGCATCGGATTTCTTCAAGCATAGTCAGGCAAGGCTTTTCTCTATGGGGTAAGATCCAGCTGTTGAAGCACTCCGAAGTGTTATTACTTGTACGATCTACTTTGCAATTATTGTCATACTCATATCTTGACCAAGTAAACCCACTAAGTTCTCTCTCTAACCACTGCCATGCCTCTAACTTCTCATTTTTCAACTTTTCCATTGCAGTTGCATGGTCAAACTTATTAGTGCTACTGATAGCTCTCTAAAACAGATTCCTCAAAGTAACTCCAGGATGATCTTTAGAGAAGTTAGAATATATATGTCTAACACATGGCCTATGAAATGCAGTAGGCCATGTATTCCCAATTGCTCCCAACAAACCCTTTTGCCTATCGCTACAAAATGTGATCTGATCTGATCCATTATCGAAATACGAATACAGAATTTCTAAAACCATGTCCAAGTTTTAGTGTTCTCTATCTCACACACTGCTATTGCTAATGGAACCATTCCATTATTAGTATCCATACTTACAGCAGCTAATAGAACTCCACCATACTTTGATTTCAAATGACATCCGTCTAACCCAATGTATGACCTACAACCATTATGAAGCGCATTTCTTTGGGCTGGAAATGCCATAAAAAATCTCTAAAATAACACTTTTTCTGGCCTAGTTACTGCATCGCAAAGTACTTTGCAAATTGTACCTGGATCATACTTTAGAATCACTGCAGCATATTGAAAGAGATCCTCATAGCCTCTCGCATGGTCTCCATGAATGTCTATCCTTGCCCTCTCTCTAGCTCTATACAGCTTCAAATTCCCTATCCTCACACTAAATGTCTCTTGCATAAACTCGTGAAGAACAGAAATCTTCACATGGGGATCCACAGCTACTTTGCTCTTTATTTTCTCTACTATCCATTTGCTGGTCACATTCATTGACATTTCGGTCTATTTGTAATCATGCTTATTCTGCAACTCTTTAATTACAAATCCACCCTTACCCCTGATTTTACCTCCCACCACATACCATGGACAGCCATCAGTCTTGCATTTACCGTAAAATCTCCTACGGTCATTGTACACCTTTGTAATTTCAAAGCTTTTATCCACCATCACTTCACCTAACACCTTCCTAAAGTGGTCAACATCATCAAACACGTCTCCTAATCTCAGCCTATGCTTACCATCATGCCTTGGCTTATACATATGCACTTCAATATAATCTTTCAATTGAGTAGTGCCCAAATCAAAATCTGAGTCAGATGTATTCACAAAAAATCGAGGATCTGCATCAATTGATTCATCGTCAGAGCTAGATCCCCCATCATCCATAACTCCTGCATCCTCAGCTATGTTTTGGTGATTTATACGACTACCATCAGCAGCAAATTCCTTCTCAAAATCTGACAACCAATCATCATCGTTGTTGTCATCAACATTCTGCTGAACATTCTCATTCCTAACATCTCTGCCTTCACTCTTGGAAGGTGATTCATCTTCATCTTCATCAGCATCAGTCTCACACCCAACATTCTCAGCATGGTTTGTTTGTGGCCCATGAATGCCTCCAGGCCTAGATAATGGTTCATTTCCACTTTCATTTACCCATGCAACTTGTTCTGCAGATAGCTGAACTCCTAAGGCATGTAGCAAGGATTGTATCACCCTACCAAGTTCTAAATCAGGACGTAGGGTTGGCAACACACTGACTTTAAATACTGGCACTTGTAATGAGTCATGTGCCGTGAACATAATCCGCAACATTGTATCAGTATCTATAATAACTTCCACATTGTTCCTTGGGCTGGTGACAAGTAATTGCACACTTTCAGGAGTGGTTAACCCGTCTTCACTTATAATCTTCACCACCTCATTCTTCAGCTGCAGCAGACTGCATTCATCTGGTTCAATAAACCTTTTACAATGGTTCTTGTCTTTGTAAATTATATGTAGTTGTATTGGTAACATGATCTGCAAAAAGCAACCAATGAACAAAAATTGGTAATTCTAGTAATATGAACATAACACAATTCACAACTTAATTATAAAAAGCAAACAATAACAGAAATTCTTGTACTAGTAACAAGATCCACAATAAATAAGGAAAAATTCTCAAACCTAGATCTCCAACAATAACAGAATTAACAAAAAATTAACAAAATTAAAATGTCAGTACCATGGACAACGACAAAGAACACATTAATAAAAAATTATGATACAAAATTAATATTATAATCTATGAAATTCAAGTATTATTCACAACAAAAAACAATAACAATTTAATTAACGAAAAAATTAATGAACAATAAGTGAATAAAAAGGCAGATCTAACAACTCACTAGTGGAGTCAGCCGTCACTCAGCTGCCAGGNTAATATTATAATCTATGAAATTCAAGTATTATTCACAACAAAAAACAATAACAATTTAATTAACGAAAAAATTAATGAACAATAAGTGAATAAAAAGGCAGATCTAGCAACTCACTAGTGGAGTCTGCCGTCACTCAGCTGTCAGGGAGACAGATCAGAGACGGAGGTTTCACAGTGGAGTTGACCGTCACTCAGTAGCGATGAAGGGAGATCGAAGGCGGAGGTTTCAGAATGAGAGAGGGGGTTTAGCTTAAATATTCTGTCAAAACGCTGCGTTTTGCTTCAACTCAAAATTTCATTAATGTCCTTATATCCGGAAATGGCTTTTATGCCCTTATTACATCAACAACACATCAGTAATTTTTTAACGTTGTTAACGAATTGGTAGTAAAATGATAACCGCGCAAACTTTTGGTAGTAAAATACACTTTTCGGCAAACCTTGATACTGGCATGATATGTCAGTAAAACTTTGGTAGTAAATTGATAATATCCCTTTTCGAAAATAAGGACGAAAATTTTAGGAAGTGGATTTAAAGGTAGGGTCAGGTATTGCATTGCGTACTTGGGGGGTAATATCAAATTTAATCATGAAAGTAGCATGACATTAATTTACAGTAAAGTGACCGTATAATTAGTGAATGTGGAAAATTTGTGCATGAGTAAAGTAAATGAAAACTAGATTGGAAAAAAATGTGAAGAAAAAATATGTATCGGGTAATAATAATAATAATAGATAAATAAATAACTATTGATCAACGAAAAGTGACAGTCTAAATTGAGGTAAAGTATAAGTTAATGAAGAAGAAAATTAAAAGAAAACTATCTTGGGCTTGATGAATCGAACACCTTATCGCAAATTTTCTCATCAACAGTTTGTCGCAAGATGGGTGTTTTGTGCAAGGAATCTAGCTGGCGCTTAAATGAATTATAACATACAAGCTGCTAAGTCGCTAAGTAAGGCTAGAAACCAATTATGAACAACAACAACAACAACAAGAATAATAATAATAATAATAATACTATTATTATTATTATTATTAAAACAAAATAATGATGATGATAATTAGCGTAATAATAATAACAATAAAATTAAAAATAGTAAATCACCAACCAAGAAATAAAGGCTTAATTGAGATGAAGGATAGGTTAAAAAAAAGAAGATAAAAATATAATGGACTATTGTGTATGGTAATTGACATTAAAATATAAAATTAAACAAAATTTATTTATTAAAAAACTTATGGAAAATATTAAAATACAGTTGAAAATTAAGATTACAGGCAGTTTGAGAGAAATTGAGAAGAAGAGAGATGCCCAAAAAAAATTATAAAATAATTTTATAATGTAGTAATTTGCGGTCCATCATAAGTTTCATGCATGTTTTCCTCACAACCATTAGCCGAAGAGTGAACGGTTGTGTTTTTTTTTAAGTCAATAGTACCCATGGCATAATTTAAAGCGTCTGATACGGTCAAAGAACAGTTGAGATTTGCAGGGTTAATGCGTGGAATGGGTTGACCGGAATACAAAGATTCGATTACTACGACTTGCTTCACCAACCATTGTCAAATGGGACAATCGTGACCATTGAATCATGAATAGCTGAGATTGAGTCAAAACTGCCGGTTATCCCAGGTATTCATATCTATTGTAAGCTTATGTAATCATCAAATCAGTTCCAGACAATAGAAAAGGTCAATCTTTTTACAGAAGCACAATTATAAGGCGGTCTTGATTAATGTTAAGGTTTTCAAACATGTTGAATAAAACATTAACATCTATTTATCTGTTTGGAGACTTGAAAAATGTGAAATTAATATTTTATATTATAGACCAAAAAAATACACGTAATTAAATATAGTTAAGACATAATAAATAAATCATAATATATTACATAAAAACATATATAAATTATCAAGTAAGCACAAAATAAAAGTATTATCGGTTGGTAAATAAACAATTGTTAATACTAAAAACTGTGCACAATTAATTATTGCACAAATTATTTGTTTTCAAATTGAATGAATAAAAGAGAACATATTTTTCCAAATAAATGTTGAGAGTCACTGGCTTGGTTACATAACATTGCCCATTATCAAGGCTTTTTTGCAGCGTATCAGATGAGAATAAAGTAACTGTTTCAAATTTCAAAATTCAAGGTAGACAATTTTTTATCGAACAAAGTTAATACATACGAAAGAAAGGTTCAGGAGTTCTCATATTTATAATTTTTTTAATTAAAAAAAATGCCATGATACATTATTTTTCAGATAAAAGCATGAATCTGCCACTAGATTCAACATGAAAGGTTCTTTTACTAATTGAGAAAAATGGCTCCAACATTACCTTCAACATAATATATGTTGCTTCAAGTTTCAACACCAGACTATTTACAAGGACAATTGAAATGAGTTTTAAGACTCATGAGCCCGGAAACAGATTATGACTAGCTCCAACCTGTCAAGCCTAATCTCTCAGCAACATTATACATTACTAGTTTATCCCAAGCAGAGCCAAAGAGATGAAAAACAAGTATACAACCCAAGAGGGGGGGGTGAATTGGGATTCTAAAATTTATTCAATTTATAAAGAAAAACTTAATGCAAATATAATCCAAATTCAAAGCAAAAATAATTAAGTTGATCACAATGTAAAAAGATAAGGGAAGAGGGATTCAAACACTAAGATTTTTACGTGGTTCGGCCAACCTTGCCTACGTCCACGCCTCCAAGCTTTCCGGGCTTGAGGATTCCACTAAGCAAGCCACCAAGGCTTCAAATGCTTACACTTGACTTCCAAGGTATCAATAAACCTTTACAACAAGAGATTATCCCCAATCTCTTAACCCAAGTGTATCCCAACACTTATAATCACTCAAAATAAAAGATTACAAATTGTTTTTGCCTCTCACAATATATAAGATTACACAATGATGCTTAATATGTGAATAGATGAAGCAAGAATGTGTTCTAAGCTCTATGAAGGTTGTATTCTCGAATATTAGCTCAATGGTCGTGTTGTGATAAAAAATTCTTTGAATTTGAATGAGCTTATTTATATCTGGAGATGAAAATCTAGCCGTTACAAACTGTCGGACAGAAAACGGTTCGCCGTTAGACATAAACGGTTAACCGTTTCGGTTGGTCAAAGTTACCGTTGGACCAGATTTCAAATAAACGGTTTGCCGTTTACGATTAACCTTTCGCCGTTAACTTCCAGAGACCTGCAAGATGAACATTGGTTATCCGTTTACACTAAACGGTTAAGGACTTGCGTGAAGTGGCTTCTCTGGATATTATCGGTTAACCGTTTGTAATAAACGGTACGCCGTTTGACTCCAGTAACCTGCAAAACAAACTAGCCTTATCAGGTTTTGTTAATTAGTGCCAGAGGAGGACAACCTTCAATTCTGGACGTTATCGGTTAACCGTTTACAATAAACGGTTCACCGTTAAGTTCCAGTAACCTTCCCATCTTTTGTGTTTTCCGTTTTTCATAAACGGTTAGGGTTTAGGAAATATGTTGCTCTCTGGCATTAATCGGTTAACCGTTTAAATAAACGGTTTACCGTTTATTTCCAGAATCACACTTTAAAACAGATTTTACAGAAAATCATTTTTGAATTTGAAGGTCCATTTTTTATGAAAGAATGAATGGAATGATTATCGAGGCTTTCGTTTATTAAGGAATAGCTCCAATATTTTTGTCAAAAACCATTTAAAATTTGTTATCATCAAAATCAATATTATTAACATATTTATGTTAACAATCTCCCCCTTTTTGATGATGACAAATTCTAATCAATGTTTAGCTCCCCCTTAATATGTGCTCCCCCTAAATGTATGGCCAAATTGAGAAATGTTCAATAACATGATTTTTGCTCAAGAAAACCTTTTTAAATTCATTCTTAATCTCCCCATTTTAAATCCTTCTTAAATACCATAAATCCATTTTAAATACCATAATTATCTCCCCCTTCATCATAAAAAAGAAAAGAGAGAATAGGAAAAAAAATTACAAATCCGTGAAAGAAGTTACCCGGGTTTGGCGAGCGAAAAATTTGGCAGAGTTTCCCCTTAAAAATGATCAAAACCACTAATACAAAATGAGATTAAAACACTTCCAAAATAGATTAACACCAACTTCATCTGTCAACAAGCCAACAATTCCATGAACAAAACAAAGCAACACTCCAATATCCAAAAACATACCAACATTACAATATCCATAAATAAACCAAGACTGATGCATCAAAATCCAAAAATAATCTAATCATCAAGAACATCACACACATAGGCATCAAAACCCAAAAAAAAAAATGCAAACCACCAAAATATGAAATGTATGTGCGAAAACAGAACTCAGAAACTACGGAGGCAGAGAAGATGTGCTCCCTGGATCATAGCCGAAATAGCTGAGAAGAGTGCGCTGTCCGGCGATAAGCTCGAGCTGCTGGTCAATACTCTGCTGCTGGAAAGTCTGAAAGTCAGAGCGGAGCTGCTGGTGGTCACGGGAAATGGTGTCCAACCGATCAAGAATCAGCTGCTGGCGCTCCGAGATCAGGTGAACATCAGTAACCAACTGTTGGACAACGTCTGAAGCAGAAGGCTGAACTGGAGCTGAAGGCGGCATAGCGGCGGATGGCCGCTCAGGAACAGCAGATGGCTCAGGAGCAGGAGGTGGCTCGGAAGAGGAGGGAATGTCAGCATCCATCGCACGCTCCTCAGAGTCTGAGTCGGCTGGAGGCCGATGGACAAAACGACGACGCGGAGGAAGAGGACGAGCTCCTTATCTAAAGTCAGGAAGCTGATCTGGAGGATATATATCATTGAGCATCCGATCATCCTCTAGAGCAATCAAGGTATCCCGGTTTTTGGAGTTGCTTGTCTTTATCCACACTCCATTCTTCCTAGAGAAACCGATACTAGTCATGGCCTCGGGACCAATCCGTCGAGTCTCCATATGTCTAGTATCAAGAAGTGGAACCTCAAAGCGTCGCAGTATCTTAGTGATGATACTGCCATAAGGAAGCAAGCGGTGATTGACCGCGGGAGTACTCAACATATGTCGCACAATAATATACCCGAGGTTAATGGGACGATCTGTAAGAAGGCTAACTAATAGGGCAACGTCCAACCTCGTAACCTCATCCGAGTGACCCTTCCTAGGTGTCACTATGTGCTGTAAAATAGAGTGAAGAATGCGAACTTGGAGAGGTAAAAGTTGAGACCGAAACGGAAGCAAACAAATCTCATCCGATAAGTCTCGACGACGACATATATTACGGACGCCATGAGTATGAGAAAAACTGTCAAATGAAAGGGCTTTCCTAGAGGTGTAAATATCAAGCCCCTCACAAGGGATACCAAGAAGGTCAGCTAAGTCCGCATCATCAAACTCTATTGGCACACGGCCGACTTGAGTAACTATCCTATTTGGGCGAGTGTCGGAGATTTCCATGTTCGAATAAAAGACTCGCACTAAGTTTGGATAAACTCGGTCATCAAAATCAATGCCAGACTCCCAAGGCTGAAGTATATCCTGAATACTTCTACCACAAACAACTAAATTACGGAAATCATCAATGTCAACAAAGAAGGGGTCAAGTACCTTTCGACCATTGAAGCGTTCTTCGAACCGCTTGGCCAAGGAAGGAGTGGGGAAGTGAATCCTTGCAAATTCAGAGACTTCCCGAGGTGGTATGGGATTCCTTGGAGGCACAGATTTACGCCTGAGATTTCTCCGAGAAGGTTCAGCCATGGAAGAAGCAGGAGAGAGGAAAATGAATTGATGATTATCTTAAGGATGTATAGGGGATGTGAGTTGGGTGCACAAATTGATTGAAGAAGGGGAGGAATCGGATTAAAAAAGAGAAAACCCGACCCGCGGCAGTTAGGGTTTCGATTTGGGATTTTTGAATTTTGGGCTCGATTTGATATTTTGAATCGGTGAAGTTGTTCTAAAGGTGATAATAAATGATGTTGAAGGTTTGATTTTGGCAAGAAAAGCAAGAAAAATGAGGATTTGAGGGTAGAGAGACCTTCGGCTGCGCAACAATGGCTGAAACGGTGAAGGGGTAACTGGAGAAGACGAAGAAAAGCTTTGAACAGTTTTATACTCGCGAAAACGGTTAACCGTTTAAATAAACGGTTAAAGGGTAACTTACAGAGACTAAGGAATAGGTAACGGTGAAGACTTAAATGCTTAACGGCTAAGGAGTAACTGTAAGAGGACTCTCTGTTGAAAAACGGTTCACCGATTGTTGCAAACGGTGAAAGAGTAAACGGACAGACACATAATCTCATTTCTGGAATTAAACGGTGATCCGTTTATAATAAACGGCTAACCGTTTATTTTATCTGTAATTTCGCACATTTGATTTGATTTTTGGCCAGCAAATAATATATTCCAAGATCATTTAATTGATCTGAAAATATTTTATGAGCCATTTTAATGCATGATTCATGA
>MKYO02025389.1:247702-319353 GCA_002013955.2 Citrus medica | reverse complement strand
CTCTAGTTTTTGTGGATGTTTTGACTTCTCGTCGACAAATAATACTAGTCTTGTCTAGATACCGCTTTGGTTACACCGGCTCTCTAGTACAAGGTTATTATTATTTGGCACGATAAGCCCTTAGCACCATATTGATTAGAGCGTGGTTCATGAGGTGTGGATTCCCCCCTCATGATTTAATTGGCATTAATACGGATTATTTAGCCCATGATGCATGTTGATACGGATCCAAATACCCAAGTACGTCATTTTAATAGAATTCTCTTCAATTCATTCTCGCCATTTCAATTCTAATTTCAGAATTTATTCTCGTCATTTTAATTTAAGTTTTAGCATATTCCAAATCATTTCCACCACAAATCCAATCATCTCATACAAAATTAATTCTATATATAATTAAAATCCACCTCCTCGTGGGATCGACACTCATCACCATTAGTCTATACTACAATAGATTCGTGCGCTTGCGAGTTCATTAAAATTTGCACAACAACTGCAAACCCAACTGCTAATCCAAGAACATCTACAAAAGAATATATCTTACAGTTATAAAAACGAACAGCATGGGAAAAAATATACGTAAAATATATAATATGTGATATAACAATGCCAACAAGTAGCCTTCCATGTCGAAAATGCAAAGGCACCCAACTTCATCTCATGAAAGGGTGCCTTTCTGTAATCAATACAACAAACTAATTACAGAAAAACTGCTATGTTCTTGGCTTACACTATATTGTAATCTAAATACAAGAAGCGTAAATGAAAGTCCTCGGTTAGTGGTGGTTGAGGCAGCATGCAGACTTCATCTATTGATTCTTAAAACACGTACACACACTCATTTGAAGCAGATCATGCATGTGTTTCCAAGCTTTGCCAACTGAACGGCACATAGACCCACACCCCCTGAGGCAGCAGTGATCATAATGTTTTTCTGCTGGCCACTTCCATCTAAGTTGACACCAAGGGGCTGAGTGAGGGCCTGGTGAGCAGATAGACCAGCACAAGGTATGCCAGCAACTTCAGCTGTAAAAACTTATTGCGGCCTAGCAACTGTCAAGCTCTCCTTGGCCATACCAAACTCAGCTAGTCTACATCCACTCTGTCATCAATAACGAAATTTAAAACTAAAATAAAATGAGAAGCGTAAATGAAAGTCCTCGGTTAGTGGTGGTTGAGGCAGCATGCAGACTTCATCTATTGATTCTTAAAACATGCACACACACTCATTTGAAGCAAATCATGCATGTGTTTCCAAGCTTTGCCAACTGAACGGCACATAGACACACACCCCCTGAGTCAGCAGTGATCATAATGTTTTTCTGCTGGCCACTTCCATCTAGGTTGACACCAAGGGGCTGAGTGAGGGCCTGGTGAGCAAAGAGACCAGCACAAGGTATGCCAGCAACTTCAGCTACAAAAACTTATTGCGGCCTAGCAACTGTCAAGCTGTCCTTGGCCATACCAAACTCAACTAGTCTGCCTCTACTCTGTCATCAATAACGAAATTTAAAACTAAAAAAAATAAGAAGCGTAAATGAAAGTCCTCGGTTAGTGGTGGTTGAGGCAGCATGCAGACTTCATCTATTGATTCTTAAAACACGCACACACACACTCATTTGAAGCAGATCATGCATGTGTTTCCAAGGTTTGCCAACTGAACGGCACATAGACCCACACCCCCTGAGGCAGCAGTGATTATAATGTTTTTCTACTGGCCATTTCCATCTAGGTTGACACCAAGGGGCTGAGTGAGGGCCTGGTGAGCAGAGAGACCAGCACAAGGTATGCCAGCAACTTCAGCTGCAAAACTTATTGCGGCCTAGCAACTGTCAAGCTCTCCTTGGCCATACCAAACTCAGCTAGTCTGCCTCCACTCTGTCATCAATAACGAAATTTAAAACTAAAACAAAATTAGAAACGTAAATGAAAGTCCTCGGTTAGTGGTGGTTGAGGCAGCATGCAGACTTCATCTATTGATTCTTAAAACACGTACACACATTCATTTGAAGCAGATCATGCCTGTGTTTCCAAGCTTTGCCAACTGAACGGCATATAGACCCACACCCCCTGAGGCAGCAGTGATCATAATGTTTTTCTGCTGGCCACTTCCATCTAGGTTGACACCAAGGGGCTGAGTGAGGGCCTGGTGAGCAGAGAGACCAACACAAGGTATGCCAGCAACTTCAGCTGCAAAAACTTATTGCGGCCTAGCAACTGTCAAGCTCTCCTTGGCCATACCAAACTCAGCTAGTCTGCCTCCACTCTATTATCAATAATGAAATTTAAAACTGAAACAAAATGAACATATGAAATTAGCTTGTACAAAATTAGACTGAACCTTAATGGAGCAGCATCACCTCTCCGCTCACGTAGATGAAAAGATTGAACCCTTCACATGCCAAAGATGTATGAACTTTGAATGAGGACAGAAGGCTCTCAGATATCCAACTACATGTACCAAAAGCCAAATATAACTTGGAAATAAAGATTTATAGTAGTGGTATCTCTATACATGCTTATAATCTGATCCAACAAAAGCAACAACTTGCAGTTTACACATTTTCTTTTTGAATCTGATCTGACAACACTAAAATCTTTGGAATGCCACGTAATTATTTTTATTGACTGACCCAAGCACGAAACAAAGAAAGTACTAAAAATTCATTCAATTCACTCTATCACCAGATTGCAGTAACAAAAAGAAATTTTTATAGGGAAAACAGAATTGCTAGCATGGTCAAGAACCTGAACCGTGTAAAAAAGAGAAATGTGTTTTTGACATTTTACTAATTATCATACTGGCAACCACAACCATATTAACTAAAATGGGGGGTTCTCTTAACTGGAAGAAATTTTTTACTAATTATCATACTGGCAACCACAACCATATTAACTAAAATGGGGGTTCTCTTAACTAGAAGAAATGATATTTTGTTGCCTATCATCAATAACCGGTCATCCAAATTTCTCCATGACCTTAATTTCAATCTTCCTAATAGTGAAAGAAGACTAGAAATTTATTTAGAATAAATTAAAGATAAAAGGATAAGAAAACATATATATATAAATTAGCACTCACAAGCACAATTACAACTTTGTCACCCACTTTGAAATTTTTAACTTCTAATCCTAGCCCTATGAACTCCTACTACATCAGATGTTGTTCCAAAAATAAAAAAGCTTCATCAGCAAAAATAAATAACAGAAGCACAATTTGTTTGTTTTGAAAAACAAGTCCCTTCTGTCGAGCTGGAATTTTTTTCGTCTTCACAATTCCCTTCTGCCGAGCTGGAACTTTTCTGACTGAGTCTTCGTTTTTTCCCATAATGGCGACGAGAATCTGACCGAGTGTCGACGACAGCTCATTGCTACGACTTGTGACTGCGTCCCTTGAGTCTCTATCTAAAATACAAATACCGACGACGACGGCCGCCTCCACCAACGATTCTGAAATCACGCCGTGCGTTGATGACGTGGCAGTGGCGATTAACAACAAGAACTTCAACTCGGAGGAGAGGTTCAATGGCTGTGATTTTTTGTTGAAGCGGTCGTATTCGTTTGGATTCGAGCGGAGTCTTGCGTCGGAGAGGATGGTGACAGAGGCGGTAACGGCGTCGCCATGGAGGTACAAGAGGGGGAGTTTCTGGAGCAAATGATTGTCTCCGTTTGGCTCATTGACGAAGTCTAGAGTCTTCTGGAGCAAAGGATTATATACTTCCTTTTTGTTTTCCTTTTACTGATACTGTAGCTATAGCCAATTACCCATTTTCTAATTATTAAACCTCAGCCGTTGATTACTTTTTTTTACGATCTAAATGGTGATTTGCAAAAGGACAAATGACCGGGGAACCAAATTCCTGACGCAATATAGCTGGATCTACTTTTTAATTATAAGTATGACTTTAATATTTATTGAAAATGTTTTTAAAAATAGTGTTACCGAACATATATTATTTTTTTAATTTTAAAATATATAATAATAAATAATAATAAATACATACTTAAATACGAAATACAATAATTATAAAATATTATTTTATTCTTATTTTTTTTAAAATAATTCAGAAACAATACCGAATAAACCCTTACCTTTCCAAAAAAAAAAATTAAGCGATTGTTTGACTTTACTTCCAACCCAAAAAAAAAATTACTATTTATTCTTTTATTCATGCATTAACTAAAAACTAATAAAATTCTTCCCAATCAAATTCAGATGAGCGTCTGAGTTATTTTAGAGAAATTAACATTTTTATTTTGTTGAGTCTAACATGAAATTGTGAAAAATAAATGACATGTAAAGTAGATATTAACAAAAATAAGGACATTTGATATAATTTTTAAAAATATATGAATTAATTGATAATTGACTTGAACCCCCATTGGGTCAATTGTGCTAAAAGGATACCGAACATCCAATTTTGGTATATTTTTTAGCATTCTCTATTTTTTTGTAAATAATAAAAATTATAATTTTAAAAAATTTTACATTTTACACAATAAGTCCCAATTAAAAAATAATAATTTTAAAATATTAAAAATTTTATTTGGCATCTTCTTCGGTCCATATTGTTTTCTGTAGATAATAAAAACTAAAGTTTCAATAATTTTACATGATAAGCTCCAATCAAAATATGATAAATTTAAAATTCTAAAAAACAAATTATCTCTCTGTCTCCCTAATCAATCTTTCATACTCTAAATCTTAATTTATTCACTACCAAACATATAATTCTTCTAAAATATCAAAAAATATCTTTTAATCATATAAATTTGATCATTTTCTTGAACATAAAATCTCAAAAAAATAATGCTTGCATTCTCTTAAAAGAAATCTATTGTATTTATATTTTCTTCTTTACTATTGTAATAAGAAAAGAGTTGCATATTACTTTCCATAACAAAATCTAAACAATTAGGGTCTACTAAATGTAGTTAAATATGTTGGGATAACTGTAATCTCCGTGTAGTTTTTGACATAAATAAGTAAACAAAAAATAATACAGTTTGGGCCTACTAAATTATCATGTGATACTAATGTTTTTTACCCCAAGGAGACCCCTAGGATAAGTTTTTCAAACTAAATTTTTATCTTGTATTGTCTATCTTATATTAACAACACAAGATACAAGGATTATTAATTATGTTAGAGTTACATTAAAAGCCCTGAAAATTAGTAAATCTTATTTTTTTAAAAGGTAATTCTCTAATAATCTATAAATTTAATAACATAAACAACACAAAATAAAAGGATTACGTTAGAGTTACATTAGAAGCCCTAAACATTAGTTAATCTTAATTTTTTGGAAAGGTAGTTCTCTCATTATCTATAAATTTAAGTTATTATTCATTTTTTACAATTTTAAATTTAAGTTTCATTCTTTACAATTTTAAATTTAAGTAATAGAATAAATATTATACAATTTATTTATTCGCATATGAAAAAATAATTGAGAGAATATTTTTTTCCAAATATTATCTCAACATCATATATGTGATAAAATATAAGTAATTTTACATAATTTCAAATTTACATAAAGAAATTTATTATTTTAAAAATATTATTTATAAACTCTATAATGAAATTTAAATGAGTATTGACGCATTTATTTAATATTTTAATATTGTCAAAATTTATATAAAACTTACCTAATCTTGTGTTACACTAAACACAAGATAATGCTATTGTAATCCAATTAGTATTTTAGGTAAATGGGTGTAAAGAGCATTTTAGCAAGTTAAAATAATCCATTTATATTTTAATATTTAAATATATTCATTTACTAAATTACCCTCGACTAATATAAAGATAATAAAATATTTTAATAGACTTTTGTGTCAAAGCTTTGAAACCTAATCTTTCCTTATTTTTTTTAGAAAACAATAGGGGCTGCAACATTAATAACCAAGTAATTACATCCTTGTTATTTAAATAGTTTTTGCAACTCTCAGGTTGAATCCAATATTTAGATCACACTAAGAAAATAAATGGGTGTGAAATTACGATTGCATGCTAGCTGGACCCAAAAAGGATATGCCATTATTCTTATTCTTAAAATAAATTCCCATTATGACAATAAAAATGTGAATCACATTCAAGCACGTATAAAGGTTTCATGTTAGCAAGAAGTTGTTCTAGAGTGCTAGGTTGTACTAAGGATGGCAATGGGGCAGATATGGGTTGGATCTACTTTGTTTCAGATCCAGATCCATAATAAAAATTAAGATCCGTATCTACTCTAAATCTGTCATGAATTCATATTTTTCGCTCAATATCCAGATCCAAAAAAGAAATAAATATCTACATCTGCTCCAGATAAAAAAAAATTAAAATTCAAATATGTTCTATATCCGTCATGAATTTAAAACTCAACAATAAAAAAAAGTTATAATTTGTTAGAATGAAAAGTGAAGGCTAAAATATATTGATAACAAATAAATTATATAATTTTTCTCAAAAATATAATAAATATTGTAACTTATACTTTTACACCAAAACAACAAATAAGAAAAATAATAAAATATCATTCAAAAGTAATTGTAGGAGTAAGATCAATATAATATTCTATTATCTACTCCATCATTTTAATATCCACGACACACCCACCCTCATTCATACAACATTAGATAATGACATATAAATTAAATATGATTTATATTCAGTGCTTTATTATTTTTATTATGATCATATTTGACTAAATATATAAATAACTATATTTCTTAAAACTTATTTGGCTAATATAATAAAATAAATTGTTAGGTTGTATTACTTGGCTCGCAATTTGAATATTGCATGTACATGCTTTGGGGCTAGCTGACCTTTAAATTTACAAAACTAACCTTTAAGTTTTAAGAGTTTAAATACATGGTACATACCACTAATATGCTATGAATAAAATTCATTATCATTATAATTCCACAATTGTTAAGAAACTTTTAAAATAAAATAAAATTAAAAGATGGGTGGATATTGATATAGATTTAGATATTAAAATAGATCCAGACCTACTCTAGATTCGCCTTAGATCCGCACATCGATATCCAAATCTCATCCAATTGAATTTAGATCATGTGAATCTTGGGTCAGATCTAATCCATTGACATCCCTAGGTTGTAACCCCCTAACTTTGCGCATGATGAGCTCTAATTAGATGGTTGTGGGCCCCACAACAAAACTCCCGCGCAACTTCACGCATTAGAACACTCTTCGAAGTTAACATAAATACATAGTTACAACCTACAAGTACTCATCGCATGTATAACACGTGTGTATAGCATAGCCTTAATGTGTCTTATCAACTCCATTGATGATGAATGGAAAGCTTACTCATATAGTCACATAGCTTTCATCCCTTTGGGAATGATGTTGATACTTGCCTTTCTTATTAATAAAATTTCGTTTTATAAACAAAAGATTATAGCACTGCTTTAGAATAAGGATTTTAATTTTAAAAAAAATAGCAAATTCATGAAATTAATGTAAATAAAATATCAGTTGGAAATAATAAAGGATAGAAACTATTCTACATGCATCTCGTACTATTTCATGTATAATAGAAGTTACAAGTCCCATAAAGAGCCAACGGATGATAGGAACAATTTATTTTTGTTGAGATATCATCATGATGAACTTACTTAAGCTTTCATGATTAGAGTTGTGCAAACATGCAGAGGATGTTAGCTTGTAGCTATTAGTGTAATTGAATGCCCACTGGCATCTTGCAATTGGTCAAGTTAGTCTATATTAGTTATAGCTATAAAACGAGTACAAATAGTGTTGTACTTGCTCAACTTAATACATCTTGAATTCATTCAATAAATTTCTTGGTTAGTCTAGATTGTTCTTGTTCATTTTCTTTTCATTTTCTCACGATCCAAACAGCCTTAGCAAATTATAATAAGTTTATATCTCCTGTTTTAGGCAATGAAGTCCTTCAATGGTAGACGCACAATGGAACTTTACCACTTAGCTCTCTTTTTTTTTCAATCACTTAATTTTTTTTATTGTTTTAATTTTAATGTTCAAACTTTATTTATTAAATGATAAATATAAATTTCCAATAAACAAAAATTTTCCATTTTTAAAAAATAAGGAATATTAGCAACTTAAGCATCACTGTCAAAAAATTGATCCTTAAACTAGCCCATATAAGGTTCTTTAGGTAGTTAAGATTTGTGGTGTTAAATATGGTAATATAGTAAGTAAAATTTGTGGTGTTGAGTATATTTGTTACGTTTGATGTGTGGTTATAATTTGTGTGGTAGTTAGATTATACGGTTGTAATTAAATTGTAACAAGTATAAATACATATTTTCTTAGTTGATATCTCTTTTCTTAGTTGGTTTAAGCAACAAGAAGTAGTAAAACTTCTTAGTTCTAAAAGAGTAGTAATTAAGGAGTTTTAATGAGTTCTATTGAGTTCATTAAAAAAAATATATTTTGAGTGTTTAATCATTCAAATTCTCCAACAAAATGGTGTAAGAGTTAGTAATTGGTTCTCCACATAATAGTATAACATATTAAATAAAACATCTCGATGAGAGGAATGTGATGCCATAAGGGTCAACTTGATCGGAGTTCGAAGTGCCCACACTTGCCACTAGAAGTTTCTGCCCTGACACTAAATCGACTCACCAAGTTGAACCAAAATGAACTAAGGTGAACCGCATTGAATCGAGTCGATCCAAGATAAATTGAGTTAGAGCCGACTCAAGTGAACTGATCTGAACCAATCTGTTGACTGTTGACTGTTGACTGTTGACCCTTACCCATTCACCATCGACTTTCAGCGTTTATTATCGACCTGTTAACTGAAATTTAAAATTTTAGTCAAATTTTGTCCCTAAGTTTTTTGATGTTTTAGATCCATCCATGCAATCAGAATTTTTAAACTTTGACTTTATAAAGAGTTATTACAAGTAGTGGCATGACATCATTTTAAATTCCATTACTAAAGGGAAGCAACTTCAACAATTGAAGACTAAAATGAAGACCCTCTTTAGAGCTCATAATGTTCGAGAAGTCATTGAAATACGAGCTAGAAGATAAGGCTTCTTTGACTTAATAACTGAAAAATAATTTAAAAGGATTAAAAAATGAGAGATAAGCTCTCTTCCTCATCTGTCAAGCATTTAATGATAATTCATTTGAGAAGATTTTGAGTGCAGCTTCAGCCAAGAAAGCATGTGAGAAGCTCTGAACGTCTTATAAACAAGAAGAGAAAGTGAAAAAGGTGTGTCTTTAAACTATAAGAGGTAAGTTTCAGTCGTTGTACGTGAAAGAAGCCGAGTCCATTTCTGATTACTTTTCAAGAGTTCTGGATGTTTCAAATCAACTAAAAAAGAAACTATGAAAAGATAGAAGATATAAGAATTATACAAAAGATATTTTGCTCATTAACCGAAAGATTTGAGCGCATAATTGTGACGGTTGAAATATTAAAAGACTTAGACACCATGACAATGGAGTTCCCTGCAAACCTATGAAGAAAAGCATAAGAAAAAGCAATGAATGAGCAGCTCCTTAAAAATGTTGAATCAATCAGTGAAAGTACAATTGAAGGACAAAGATAACATTCTTTTTCGTGGAAAAGATGGCATACGTTTGTAGTCTAATCAATCTATGATCACTTGATAAAAGTAGTTATTTATTTCTCTTCATAAATGATTTTTCACGTACTTTTTTAAACAAAAGTCAAAACTTTTTGAAGCTTTTAAGAAATTCAAAGGTGCAGTAGAGAAAAAAAGTGGACTTTAACTTAAAGCCACATGATCTGATTAAGGAGGAGAAATTTACTTCCAAAGAATTTCAAGAGTTTTTAAAAGCAAATGGAATTCAACGACCTTTAACTATTCCATATCTCCTTAACAAAATGGTATGGTAGAAAGGAAGAATAGAACCATCTTCGAGATGGCAAGAAGCAATCTCAAAAGCAAGAAATTACCAATAACTCTATCAAATGAGAGTTATCATGACATTTTTATACTTAAATCAATATTACTTAGAGAGTAAATTATGTGTTTCTATTGCATTTTAGTTACATTTTGCATGAGCATCCATTTTAGTTTATTTTTAATAAATTGAGTTTGTTTTAGATCATTTCGTGCTTAGATTATATGCATGATTTTAGGTGACCAAAAAGCTCAAGTTTTAGAGATGAAATGCTGCTGCAATAAACTTGCAGAGATGATACAATGAGGAATTAGAACAAATTTTAATCAATGATGATTGTTGTAGCCACAATAATCCTAGAACAATGGCGGACTGGATTTCTCACATAATAACTAAAAGATTGTGATCTGAAGTTTCAAAAATAGATGATACACGCCACATGCTTTTGGTTGCTCTAATTCCAAATTATAAAGGGAGCAAAAATGAAAAGAAAATGAGAAAAGTTGTCACCCAAGGAAAAATAATAGAGAAAAACAAAGAGAAAGCAGAAAATAAGAGAGAATTAAGGGCTGCAACAGAGGATTCAAAGAGAAAAACGAAGGAGATATAGCAAGATCAAGCGGACTTCAATTCCTTATCTTATTTTCGTGTTTTTATTTACTTATAAGAATGTACTTGATGGTTAAAACAATTTTATTTACTGTTTTATCATAAATCATGAACTGAATTCTATTGTGGTTGAGTGATAAACAATTTTAATGATTGTTTGACTGACATATGTGTATTGCTCTGTATTTGCTATAGCATTTTGTCTTAACTTTTCTTATTGCAATTCTCTATTTCGGCTAACGACCTATTTAGTGGATACTAACTAAGAAAGAGCCTAGAAAATGTATAACTTAGTGGAATAAATTAAGACAATACTTTGATTTAGATTGGATTTCCTAAGTTAAGTTAATCTCAATTTGAATAGAGCCACACTTAATATAAAATTAGTGAAAAACAAGACATAAGAATTCATCTCGCAGGGTAAAAAGAACATAGAATGCATAACGTTATATCTAATATTAGCATAACAATTGGTCAGTGTTAGGTTGAATTAGGATATAAGTATTCAACAAGTGACAGCTGATGATGCATGAGAGATTCTACCCAGTGTTGTAATAGATGTTGTAGCAACAAGATCTTAATTAAAAAAAGTCAATACCATTAAGTGAGTTTAATCACTTAACTACTCATTTCCCAGTGATTAGATCATTGTGTTTGATGTGGGAATTTTTCTTATTGCATTTTATTTATTGTATTTTTATTTTAATTAGTTCATTAGATTCATTAATTGTGTTATTTTAATTTAGAATAAAACTACATTGTTAAGATTGCTATAGCAAATCTAATAATATCAATCCCTGTAGAGACGATCTAAACACTCATTAGTATAATATTTGTTGTGTACACTTACACATTAACACCTATAATCACCCCAATAATTGCTTAAGGAATTTTGGATAGAAGCTGTTGTATGTGCAAAATATTTGTCCAGCCGATCTCTAAAAAACATTGTATGGGGCAAGACACCACAACAAACATAGAGTGGCAAAAAGCCAAACATCTTCTATCTAAGAGTTTTTGGAAGTTTAGCTCATGTACGTGTACTAAATGAGAGAAGAACTAAGCTGTATGACAAAAGTAAGAAATTTATCTTCATCGGCTATGACAACAATTCTCAGGGATACAAACTGTGCAATTCAAACAACAGAAAAATCGTGATGAAAAGGAGAATGGAATTTTGGTTCTAAGTAGATGATTTCAACTTTTACCTTTTCGAAGAAAATGAACAAACATTGAAGGAGCAAACAAGCGATAAGTTTACAAGATCTTTATGAAGTAACTAGGAGACTTGACAACCTCACTCTCTTTTGCCTCTTCACTAATTGTGAGCAGTGAACTTCCAAAAAGTTATACAAGATAAGAAGCAAAGACAAGCAATGGATGAAGAGTTCAAAGCCATTATGAAGAATGACACTTGGAAGCTTACAACTCTTCCCAAATGACACAAGGCCATTGGTGCCAAATGGTGTACAAAATTTAAAAAAAATCGACAAACACGAGATCAAAAACACACGGCAAGGCTAGTTGCAAAAGGCTATAGACAAAAAGCCGGCATTAACCATGATGAGGTATTTGCTCATGTTGCCAGATGGGAAACTATAAGACTGATCATTTCATTAGCAGTCAAAAAAATGTTAAAGACTTTCCAAATAGATGTGATCAAGTCTGCTTTCTTGAATGGATTCTCAAAGAAGAAGTCTACATCAAACAACCATTAGGCTACGTTGTGAAAGAATATGGAGACAAAGTTCTGAGACTAAAGAAGACCCTTTATCGGTTAAAGCAAGCACCAAGGGCATAAAATAGTAAAATCAATAAGTATTTTCATGAGAATGACTTCACCCTGATGCTTATATGAACATGCTCTTTACGTCAAAGGCAAAGATAGAGACATTTTGATTGTTTGTCTATATATGGAAGTTTTTATCTTCAGTAGAAGTAATTTAAGCTTATTTGAAGAGTTCAAGAGAATGATGACCAAAAAGTTTGAGATAACAATATCAGACTTATGGCATATTATTTCAGTGTTGAAGTTAAGGAAAAGGACAAAGGCATATTTATTTTCTAAGAAAGCTACGCAAAAGAAATACTCAAGAAGTCTAAGATGCATGATTGCAAGCCATTAAGCATGACAATAGAATGCAAAGTCAAGCTATCTAGATATGATGAAGGTGAAGCTGTAGATCTAATTTCTTTAAAAGTTTAGTCGGAAGCTTATACTATTTGGCATGCACGAGATCAAACATCATTTATACTATTAGACTTCTGAGTCGATACATGAAAAATCTAAATACCACACATTTTAAAGCTGCAAAAAGAATCCTTCACTTTTGACTTATTATACTCATTTTTCAATAACTATAAGCTCGTTAGATATAGCAATAGCGACTAGAGTGGAGACGCTGACGATTGAAAGATTACTATTGATTTCATGTTCTTTATAGCAATAGCGACTAGAGTGGAGACACTGATGATTGAAAGATTACTATTGATTTCACATGGATGTCGAAGAAGCAACCGATCATTACATCAAGTATTAGTCATGCAATATAGCTAGGATGGCAATGGACATTGCCCGCAGCATGTTTTTCATTACTAAACTCAAATCTGCACAAAATTTAAATTACCAAACCCACCCGTAACCCACACCGGGTTTTAATTTTTTTAAGAAAACCCACCCGCAGTGGATTTTGACAATTACAAACCCACAATGGTACCTGGTGGATTTTTTTACGGGTTTTCGCATTTAAAATCACAAATATTTAATATATAAATTTATAATAATAACCTCGAATTCCATATAACATACTCAATTTTATATTTAAATAATGTAAATGAAAAATTAAAATTTTAACATCAATCTAACACAAATTCTCATTTTTAAGTATAAATTACACAATTCCATTTAAAAAACACAAACTAATATCTAAAAATAACAATTACATTTCATATTTCATATTTCATTTAAAACAAATTTCAAGAGAAGACATTCATTTCATTCACCACCATAAGTACTCATCCAACACGATGCCTATAATAATAATTAAGATTAATATTTTTAAATACTAATTCGAAGAAAAAATTATAATAATAAAATAATTCATGTATTAAGTTAAAGAAAAATAGTACATACAAATTATAATAAGTATTTAATAATCCATGAATTAAGTAAGGTGTAGGGCGCCAGCTCACTGTCCTAAGCTCACGACTGAAGAATAAAAGAATGATTGAATGAAGACAGAGATGAGAGATGGTCAGATGGGTGTGTGGCTAAGTCAAAGGGGAAATGCCTTTAGTTTTCTTTAGATCATGATTTTAGAATATGAGATGGGTCACGCACACACATACACAATTTTAGGCCTTTGGCTATTTGATAATTTGAATAATTACATTATTTTTTTAATACATTTTTTTATTAAAATTAAATTAAAAATATTTGAAAAAAATATTGCAGGTCTGGTGGATATCCATGCAGGTATCCATCAGATATAAAGTTAATACCAAACCCACCCGCATCCATAAGCGGGTTTTAGTTTATAATACTAAACCCACCCGCAACGGGTTAAATTACTCGCAGTAGGCAAGTTTTGGCAGACGGATTTGGGCGGGTTTGCAGGTACAATTGCCATTCCTAAATATAGCTAAGGAATTTATTGAAAGAGTTAGGTCTGTCACAAGAAAAACCTGTAGAGATTTTTATCAACAACAAGTCAGCAATTGTCTTAGCTAAGAATCTTGTTTTTCATGATCAAAGTAAGCATATTGACACTCGCTACCATTTCATACGGGAGTGCATTGAGAGAAAGAATTCACAAACAAAGTATGTGAAGTCACAAGATCAAGCAGTTGATATCTTTAATAAGCCATTAAAACAAAAAGACTTTAACAAATTGAGAAATTTGCTTCGTATCATTGTATCAAATTTAAGGGGGGTGTTGGATCATAAATTTTATCCATACAACTTTAAAGCCCAAATGATCGTTGACCTAGCCCATTGAAGCTTCTTCAGGTAGTTAAGATTTATGGTGTTAAATGTGGTAATGTGGTAAGTAGAATTTGCATTATTAATTATGGTTGTTAGGTTTGATGTGTGATTATAATTTGTGTGGTAGTTACATTAACACATGGTTGGGATCAAGTTGTAACAAGTATACATACCTCCTCTCTTAGTTTACTAAAGTAACAAGAAGTAATAAAGCTTCTTAATTCTAAAAGAGTTGTAATTCAAGAGTTGTATTGAGTTTAAAAAAAAAGTGTTTTTGAGTGTTTAATCATTCAAATTCTCCTAACATTAAAACGTTTGCCCGTTGATCTCAGAGATAATCATTCTAACAAGCCCATTTTCGTTCTTCGCTGAAAATGTATTTAGCGGATGTTTAAGGTAATTTGCTGGTAAAACAAAAAGATAATGTGGCTCCCAACATATCACGTTCTATCTAATAAATTATATCAATAGAAATTTGGACGAATTTTAATATTTCTGAACTCTATTTGTACATCCCTGGCTAATCAGGAACACTGAAAGATAAATATACGAACTCCCATTGCCAACGTATAATTTTAATGAACAAAGCCCTCCATTTTTTGAAACGTCTCTACTGATTAGACTCAGAAAAATGGAAACTAACTATTGATGGTCAAGCAACAAACTTAGGTTGCCTTTTCCTTTCTGCTGACTACAGTCAATTTTGAGCCTTTATTATCTTGCTAGAAATATATATACAAGTGCTCAGCTTTATTAATGAATCACTCGACCACATACATATAAGTTTTATTAAAGTATAGAAACTTGAATGGATCTTCAATAACTTTATGAGCTTTTGGAATATGTTACATTCACATGGCGATTGGCAAGAATTATTTCTGGCTACAATCAGAAATCAAGTTCACAGAAAATATGAGAAATCGACCAAAACTCACCTTCATTCAGTAAAATTAACCATTTTTCTCTCTTATGATTTGAAAAATTCACCAGAACTCTCTTAACATTAATATTTCATTCATTTTACGAATTTTAGATTTGTCTATTGCAAAATGATTGAATTGGCCCTTAAAAAATGTATCAAATTATTTAATATTGTACCGTTATGGAGATTCTAGTGACTTTTAAAAGATAAGACAGAAAATAATACACCAAACAAATGTGAGTATCGGTCATTATCCCCAGAAAACACTTTCCGGAGTGATAGTCAAATCCTCTTTTGTTTGAAACTCTAATGATGTGTCGTTAGCTCCTACAGACAATTATTCAAAATGGGAAATTAAGGAGTCTTTATCAATATTACTATCCCATATGTCATAACATTAATATACAAGCACTGATGTACAACAGTTTTCAATATTGGATTCGTCGATCAATTAATCAGTATCAATCGATGTATAGTTCACCTGCACAATATTGCAATTAGAGATAAATTGTAGTCATAGCACATCAGTATCAATGTTATAGTAACATCATATGTCAACACTAGCTGTCAGAATGACTTTTACTTATCTAGTTTATATCGCGAAATTTTGTGGCCAAAATGTTCATCAATTAAAAAATTTAGTAGTTGCTACAGATGACTAGTGCTCGTTATGTATCCTATGATTATTGTTTTATGCCTATCAATGATTTCAACATCTATCTCTTTCCTCGGTTGTTTCAATGCATGATATGCACAGAAGTTTAGAAGAGATGGGGCTACTTCCACGTGATTAGGAAAAAAAAGAATTGACCACAAATACGCACGAGCGAATAATCAAATGCCCTATCCACTTAGGGGAGAAGATCAGGAAAATAATTTATCATCTGACTATTGAATGGTTTAAATTAACACAAATTTTAATGGAGCAAAAATTTACAATGTATATTTTGTATAAGGCATTTGATTATTCGATAAGGAAATGAATTGTTCATGTGAGGGGATGTATCTTATATGCATGTAAGATAGGGATTGACTTTATATAAAGGTTATGAAGACTTAACAATTGTTTGTTTTTAACACTTTAAAATTTTCAATTTAATACTTTAAACTTGAACCTGTGATCTCTTACTTCCATCTCAAGGTTCGAACCAACTAAATTATCCTTTGGGGCTGATTGCTCCTTTCATTTCCAAAGCTTTAAGGTGGTGTTTGGTTTTAAAAAAGGGAAGGAGAGGAAAATTGTGGAATGGAGGGAAAATGAGAAAAAAGGAGTGGAAGAGAATAGTAAAATTAAATTTCATTATTTGGTTTGGCATAAAATTTGATAAGGAAAGGAATTGTAATTTTTTTATTGGACAAATTTATCATTTACCTTAAATATTAAATTATATATATATATATATATATGAGAAATTTAAAATGCTTTAAAGTAAATTACAGAAATTTAAATTGCTTTAAATTAAATTACAGAAATTTAAACATACATGAAATTAAACTTTATTACAACTTTAAAAAGAAAGATTACAAATCTTACATTTGAATTTCTTGAAGTAAAACTTTAAAAGAAATCAAAGACGGGAAATTAATATGATAACAGGAAAATTATTTCCTTCCAGATTCCAGATTCCCAATCTTTAGAGAGAGAAGTAGAGAGATGAGAGAAGGATGAGAAGAAGAAGAAGAGAGAGAAGGGAAAACGAAAATCTAAAAAATTCTAAGGAGTCTCAGTCTTCCTCTAGAATATATACAAATATTGGAACTTTAAACTGTAACGCGTCTGTAGCTTTAAACTGTAGCGCGCCTGTAGCTTTTTAACTATAGCAGGTTTTTCTTTTTATGAGGATTTTTCTGTAGCTTCTCAACTGTAGCGGAGCTGTAGCAAAATCCGGAGCTTGGAATAGTAGTCTTTATACAGAATACAGGTAGAATTCGGGTGAAGAGACATGTGCGCTCTCACTTGTGTCCAATGGACCACCCGATACAGATTTATAAAGGAAAATAATTACAAACAAATTTTACTCTTTTTTTTACATGCACAATAATACAGATAAAGCTTTAATGCTTTAGAGGAGGAAGTATTCCAAAGCAGTCGTCTTCATTTTCATCACCGAGAGAAATGAACGATTCAGGATCTCCTGAGGTGTTGGAAGAAGAACTTACAACGGATGTCTCAGATCTTGAAGCGAGAAGTTGATGCATCACTTTAAAATATTCATCTTCTGTTTTGGCACTAGCTAGAAGAGATTGGGCTTTGGATTTTTGGGTAAGAAAGGTTTCTTGGGTTTTGACTTCTTTAATAGTAGGAGGTAAAAACCCTTTAGAACAGAGCCAATTTCAGATTAGGGTATCAGTCAATTTGGTATGTTCATCAAATTTTGACCACTATTTGACTTTAAAGGTTCTTTGAATTTACCAAAAACCGGATTTCATGTCAAATTTAGAAAATATGAAAGCAGAATGCAATTTTTGAAGCAAATCTTTTTTATTAGGTATAAGATACCTAATCCATTTTAATGCTTTATTAAGAGGTTTATAGTTTATCACCAGTCTAGGTGTTCCTCTTTCAATTTCTGAATTTGCATTAACATAAAAAGCGGCACAAGACCATGGACTTTGAAATTTGGATGCACATAAAACGATAGAGAGAATTTCTTTTTTAATAGTAGAGTAATTTCTTTGGCAATCATTCCAATGTGCAGAAACATACTGTACTATTTATTCTTTATCATTTTCCTTTTGCTTTAATATACCTCCATAACCTAAATCTGATGCATCAGTTTCAACGATTTTAGGCAATGTAGGATTTGCAAGAAATAAACATGGAATGTTCTTTACTATGGTCTTTATATGTTTAACAATTTTAGTGTGTTCTTCTGACCATGCAACAGGAGTTTTCTTTAATCTATCATGCAGTGGTTTTGCAATCCTATTGATATTTGGACAGAAATCAAGAACATAATTAAGACTACCCAAAAATCGTTGCAATTGGATTTTTTCAAGAATTTTATCAAGAAATTTGTCAGTAAAGGCAAATGATCGCTCAATAGGAGTGATGGTTCCTTTGGAAATGTAGTGACCTAGGAACCGGACTTTTGTTTGGAATAAAGAAACTTTAGAACTAGAAATGGCTAAACCAGCTTTTCTAGTTGCCAAATAAAAAGTCTTTAAATATTTGAAGTGTTGTTCAATCGACTGAGAAAAATCAACACATCATCAATATAAACAAAACAGACAATCAGGATTATTATCTTTATGCTTTAATTATCAAGCAAGGGTACGTGGCGTTGTTACACCTGGGAATGCCTGAGCTAAGGCTTTAATCTCAATAGGAGGTTCACCATGATCGATGGTTATACTCCTAAAAGGTGGATGTTCAGACTCAATGACTCTTCCACTACCAGAAAAGTTCCATTAAGTGGTTTTCTTTTTAACAGTGATCGGATTAGATTCTTTAAAAGGATACGAAATGTTTTTTTCGGAAGCATACATCTCAAACCAATCGAAAAAGAATATGTGTACTTTATGCAAATTTACAAACTCATAATAAACTTGTTGGATTTCTTTTCTTTAGTTTAAAAAATGTTTGAAAAACCAAAATCTTTTTTCTTTGTTTGAATCAGAGTAAAAATCATTATGGAGAAGAGTTTTATCTAATTCAAAATCCTTTTCTATGACACTTATTACATTTTCTGTGACAGTAGAAAATGTAGGAGAAGTTGGAGGAGAAGGCTCCTTCTCTTCCTGGCTTTGATCTTGTTGACTGCTAGTGTAAATTGGATGGGGAACACTAGTAGTATAGTCAACTGAATGAATAGAAGAATTAGGTATATCTGAAGTGGAAAACCTCGGTTGACTCTGTATAGATTGGAAGGGAAGGTTTATGACAGAAGGGATTTTTGAAAATTTTCTTTCCAATGAAGGAATGCTTGAGCATGAAGCTTTATCGGAGAATCTAGAGGATGCAGATCTCCTAAATGACAATTTAACTCTTCCGTCTGAATATTGAGTCACATTTTGCAACTCTGTATTTGGCTCAAGTTGTTTTGGAACTATAGGAGCAGTGGCTCCTTCAAGAATCCATTCGTCTGGAAGATTGATATCTTTCCATTGGATTAGTTTTGGAATAACTGTATTTGCTTTAGAAAGGTCAGTCTACAAGAGAAGAGTCTCGTCTCTTTTTTACTGGAATTTATGTTAAACGCTGAAATCATGGCTTTATAGGATATTTTGAAAATCAATGCAACTGGTACAGATCCTTCTAACATGTGATAGTTATGAGTTTTGATCTGCAAAATCATGCTTTTCAAAATATTCTTGTCTTTTAAAGAAACCGTTATGTTGGGATAACAGTCAAATGAAATGGGTCATTTACAGAGAGTAGATTCAATACTACTGAGTATGGAATCATCAAAGGAGATGAATCTCCCATCCCTGAGGACAGCTAAAATAGAAGTATTTAATCCTTCTTTAGTTAGGGGTTTTATGCTGACTTGGATTAAACCAATATGAACATAATTAAAATTCTTTTCTTTTAATTTCTTTAATAAATTCTCAGAAAACAGATGAATTGTTTCAAATGGCTTTGAAAGGGTGATATCACGTTCTTCAGTCTTTATTACACAATCTGTCTTTTAAAAAATCAAGTTTTTTCATTTTATATATTTTGTCTTTAGAAACCTTTAGTAAATCCCAATTATCAATTGCTTTATTAAGATCTTCAATACTGAATTCTTCTGAATTCACCACGTTCTTTGAAACACTAGTCTTCTCGGAAGAAGAGCTAGAGAAAGATGATGTTCTATACAATAAAGAATCCATGCAAATTAAAACTTAAATTCAAAACATATGTGAATGTCTACAGGTATGGTTTTACTGCCCTAAGCGGAAATCTCTCATAAGACGGGACTTACTACTAGTAAAAAATATTCAGCAAACACACTGGTTTAAAAACAAGAAATAAAAGACACAGAAACTTTACAGAATATTAACCTACTTCCCCTTGGCTCTGATACCAAGAACAACCGGGATCGTGGAAAGTGTGTGAGTGTTCAGGTGAATATCTATATTAGAGAAATAAACAAAGCAGACAATCAAGATTATTATCTTTATGCTTTAATTATCAAGCAAGGGTATGTGGCGTTGTTACAACCTGGGAATGCCTGAGTTAACGGCCTTCAGGTCTGATCAAACTTTCTTATTTTAAGGTGATTTTAATCAAATACTTTCTTGTAGTGATTTGCTTTAAAACAAATAGAAAATCATTGGGTACAGATTCAATATTTTCAATATCATGTCCTTGCTTGATATATATATATATATATAAAATAAAATGGAGATCCGGTGGCCGGCGGCGGTGGTCCGGTGACTTTCCGGCGGAGGTTCATTTATAATATTAAATCAATAAAATAAAATTATAAATAATAATTATTAATGACATTAAATAAGTTAAAAAGATGAAGGGTAATTTTGAAAAATTTTAGTTTTTAAAATAAGAAAATTTTAAATTCTTCACTACTTAGTGTGGAATTCAAATTTTAAATTCTTCACTAATTTTGAAAAATTTTAGTTTTTAAAATAAGAAAATTTTAAATTCTTCACTACTTAGTGTGGAATTCAAATTCTATATTATGATGGATATTAAATTTTATAAAAATTAAATTCTTATACATTTTGTCAAATCAAACAATGAAAATAAAAAAAGAATTTCAATTACTTTCCTCTCCTACATTCTCTCCTCCCAACCAAATACTATCTAAGGACTTCAATTTTCGTCCTTTATATGTGATTAATTACCTATTGTAAAGATACAACATCTTAAGATGAGATTTCTTCTGAGAGAGATCAAATCAACATATATATTTTTCCTTGCTTCTCACACATAGAGAATTACTATGCATGTATATATCTTCTCACACCTAACATCTTTTGCGTAGGAACTCACTATGTTTATCCATTCATCATTTTAATTATGAACTAATTAAATATCAAATATAGCAGAAAACACCTACTAATCACTAGGCCTGCCTTTGAAGCTCCCTTATTTTAGTTTGTTGCTTTCACCGGATGATCAATTAATGATCAATTTTCATTAAGCAATTCTTCTATCATTTGCAGCGCAACCCTTTCTTCTTCATCTAGTCCACCACCACCAACCAAATCCTTTCTTCCACCCATCTCTTGTACTGCTTGAGGCTTGGTCAATTTGGGCTTCGATGATGTTGATGATGATGCTTCACCGTTAATCTTCATCTTCCCTAACTCAACTGTCATAACCCAATTGGAATCCGAACGAGGCCCGGCTCTCTTCTGCCAGACTCCAATGTGTGAGTTCTCCGTGTCAAGCCTTAAACAAGTGAGGGATGGAGATGGAGACTTGCAACTTTTGCGAAGCTTTGCACTGAGCTTAGAAGAAAGTGACGGCGTAGGAGATGTTGCAGTATTCTGATCACTGCTGCCGCCTTCTCCGTTGGTGATGACCGGAAAATTAGTCTTTGCACTGCGTCCACTCAACAGAATTGCTGCCTCATCATATGCCCTGGCCGCCTTTTCAGCCGTCTCAAATGTCCCAAGCCACACCCTTCTTTTGCTACAAAAATTAAATAAGAAGAAGAAGAAGAAGAAACAAACAATGAAAGCAAATTAAGATAAGTAATTATGAGGAGGTATAAAAATAGTAGTTTGAGGAGAGTACAGTAATGGGTGGCGAATCTCAGAGACCCAAGAGCCCCAGTGGCGCTGCCTGACACCTCTGAACTTCTTCGAATGTACCATGTTTGTTGAGAACGATAACTCTTGTGACTGTTGTGAGAGAGAGGTTGAAGTATATTTCTTCAAATGAGAAAGTTGTGGAACAAAAATATAGGGAAGCTCACGAATCTTAGGACAATGACAGCAGTACAGAACATTTAAACCTCTCGGTGGCATGTCTGATTTCAAGAAATGAAAGGAGGAGTGAGAAAAGAAATAATGGGATAACAGTTGGGATAACAGATGAATTCTATATCAAATTAAACAATAGATTTGAGATTGACCCATTCTTTTTTTTCTTTTTTTCTCTCTTCTTTTCTTCTTTTTATTCCTGTTCTCCCCTCTCAATTCTTCCAACTAAACATGGACAGTTGTATTATATTAGCAAATTAAGATGTCCTTAAATTTTTTGTGGTCATGTATACGCAGAACTTTTTAATGTAGAGCAATGTGCAGGGTAAAGAGGTTAGAGTGCTTTTCATCTTTGCCAGCCTTATATATACCGTAATGATACAAACACTAGTGCGGCTATGATTTGTTTAATATCTGTACTGTCATCTTTAGAGAGGTCAATGAATCTCGCCGATATTTTGGGTTCAAGCTCTTTCCATGGGGCCGAATGCATGATAAATTCAAACCATTGTCCTCTTGTGTGGCCCTTCATTGCAAGAGAACTTTTGTATTCATCACGGGTACATACTACATTAATCAAATAATAACTTTGAAAAAATTTTATATATGTATTTACGTTGAAAATTAGACAAAAACTAATTTAGTGCATTATTACAATGAAATTATCGGTTGTCATAAATTATCGGTTTAGCCATGGGAAGTTTCAAAATACATTAGAGGTACCTTATAATCTATACAATAAATAAATAACGATATAACATGTGTATATTTATTTTGAAAAAATATTATACAAGTGTAGATTATATTAAATTTAATTATACATATCACATATATATTAATTGGTTGTATTATCTCTAATTTATTCTAAAATTTCTCAAAGTCACCAGTGCAACCGGAAACAACTGACCATAAGATGATAAGAGTATAACGTATTGCTTATGTACGTACGGAACCAAAACTTGATCACTGTCACCAGGCTGTTGGTGACAATCACTATCATTGTAAATTATAAATTAAGAGAGAGATTGAAATCATTGGAAAGAGCCCAAGAAAAGGAAAAGAAAATATGACTTTTGGTGCATTAAAGATCTTTCCATGAAACTCATAACTAACACCTAAACCCTTTTCAATTTTCATAACCTATATTATTAAACAAGAAAGTTAAGCAAACGGACAACAAAATTACATTAAATATCCATGTCCCCGATCCCAATTGAAATCGGGAAATTTACGAAAATAACCATTAATATTTTATTATTTTAACAACTAACCGTTCATATTTTTTTCTATCAACATTAGCCAATCAGAAGCCTTTCTCCCTAAATTACCATTCTTTACACATCAAAAGCAATAATCTTTCTCCAATATCGTTAAACCAAACAGAACTTTGTGAATCATCCAGCAACGACGACGACGGCAAAAGGCAACGAAAAAAGTGAAATCCGATCAAAATATATCTGAATCCAACGCTAATCGGCATCACTGGTGGTATGAATTATTTTCTGAGCTATTTTCTGAACTTACTGAACTGAACTGAGTCGTGGGTGATGAGTGTAAATCTGGCGACAGGCTGCCTGTCGCACCTTGCTTGGTGCGACAGGCACCTGTCGCTCCAAGTGTTGTTGCGACAGGTGCCTGTCGCACCATGTCTTGGCGCGACAGGTATGACTTACCTAGCTTTTGTTGAAGGTTATAGATCGGAGATCGGATGCCGGTGAGCCGCCGCCGACGAGTATTGATATCGCCGCCGATGATGGTAGAGATGAATCGGTTTGGGAGAGATGAGAGAAAGGAGTTTGGGGGAGAGATGAGGGAAGGGTATTTTGGACTCAAGTTACCTTTAATGGCTAATGTTGATAGAAATATTTTTGGAGGATTAAAATGAAAAAAAAGAAAAGTTTCATGGTTATTACTGTAAATTTCCCATTGAAATCGGGCATGGATTCTTTTCCTTTTCATAGGTTAGGGATGATAAAGTCTCCAAAGGTCTGGGGCCCATTTGAGTCCGTATCAAATTGGGGCGATATAATTATAGAAAATTATTATGCTATACATGAGAGTTTGTTAATTGAATCTTCTAATTGAGTTACTTATCTCTAGCCATTTAGTTGAATTAAACAAAATGACGTGATCAAGGAAAAAAGACAAAGAGGAGATTGATCATAAAGAATCAAAATCGAGGCATTATTTCGTTTAGACACTTGTAGCAAAAGGCTTGATTCGTGGGGGCAAATCATGTGGCATTTCATTTCATAATAATTGAAAGTACATAATAACAACTAGGGACGGGTCTATTACAATAGAAAGTAGTGTATAGTTGTAAGAATGGACCACAGTACAGGCTTCTGAGTTGTAAGTTGTGACTGCATTAAACCAACAATTCGTGCAATTGAACATGCACTTCTTCTATCAACAATATTACCATTGGGACTAATTTCATTTACTCATTTCAATTTTGGCTAATAATGAAAGCATTTCAGTCGGTTCGAAAAATATATATATCGAGATTTTAGTGTTTACGTCTTTTGACAGTTTTATGATCTAGTTTTAGTTACTCAGAATTTCAGATGTTTTCCCGTGTGTTTGTGTTTTCATCTTATCACTTGAAAACTCGATAATTACAACTTAATTTAATTAAATTGAATTTAAACCCCTCCTAATCCTTTGAAAAAGTTACATCACGTGTCCATTAACGATAGTATCTGTATACTGAGATTTAATTATATAGAGTACCTATATATTTATAAAAGCACGATACGTCAATTTTTCAAATGTTGATACTATGATCGATGTTATGGATGAAAAATAAATATATTTTATATTCGGATTAATATAGTTAAAGTTATTCAAGGTTAAGATCAATTCAGATTTTAGATTAAAAGAAAAAATTAACACTTCTTTAGTTTCTAGATAAATTTTTAATTTGATGATTTTTTTTGGAAATGTTTTGATTATATATATATATATATATTAAAGTGCGGGAGACGTACGGAAAACTTTAACCGCGGCGCTTTAAAAACTTAAAACTTAAAGTACTTAAACCGCACGATTTATATGTTTTTCTGGACATTTCTGCATTTTAAAATTCTAGATTAAAATATTTCTAATATATATATATATATATAATCGGTAAGATTATCAACTTGCAATATATATATATATATAATCGGTAAGATTATCAACTTGTAATTTAACTATATTTCTATACAGACTAACAAAATTTTATGTAATGCGGAAAGCTCTATTTCACCACTTTATGGGGACCCTACAAAACTATATTAAATTTAGTTGTTTAGGGAATGAAATATTAAATTTTTACTTGGGTTTGTTAGGGCTGAACAATTGAGAAGATTCAACGTTTGTAAGTGCCGTCTTGCCTAACACGAATTTTGGTTTGGTCTTGGATAGTATAAAAACAATAGATATTTTTTTGGATTTGTAATTTATTGTTGAATTGGAAATGAATCGATGCTGTAGTTGATCAAGATTTAAGAGTAAAAAAAGAAAATTACAAAAAAGAAAAATTAATGGAACTAGTCCAAAAGAGTCGGAAAGATCTTTACATACGGCACTTGGGAAAACTCCAAGCGTTTTCATATAAGCTCTTATGAATATCAGTCGGAGGGTCACCAAACCTAGTAAAACAGCTATATAACAAGTTTTTACCAGCAAGCCAGCTCTGTTCTTTTAGAAAAGCTTGATGTTTATTTTCTTAATTATTATTTCTTGAGTAAATTTTTTTCCTTCTGCCAACGTTTTTTGGAAGCAAAAAATATGGAGGCTAATATTAAAATAAAATAAACATTACTCAAACGATAAAGAATAGATATAGTGCATAGAACAAGTGATTGATTCAAACATCCACATTCATAGAAGAATCGGATTATTGACACCCTTTCATTAATCTTATAAAACCCCTATTGTATATATTCTATTTATATTTTCTCTCTCACTTCAATTTATTTTACTTGCACACATATGATTTCTTCTTTCTCTCTGTCCAACCTATACATCATTTAAAACATTAATCTTTCTTTCTGTTTCTTTCTTTTTTTCATGATAGTTATTTTTAATTTTGGGATGCATGTTTTAATTTTGTGGAAAAAGAAAGTTTGAAGAGAAGAATAAAGATACCAATAGGGATGGCAGTGGGGAGGGGAGGGAAGGGGACCAATCTCCCCGTACCCATTCCCGATATTTTGCGTATATCCTCGTCCCCTCTCCGTCCCATTAGAATTATTTGATAGAATCCTCATCCCCTCCCCGAATAATAACAAAAGATCTCCGAAAGTCATCGATTCCCGAATAACTAATATATTTTTTATTTTCGATTTTGAATTAATCATATTAAAATATAAAAATTCAAATAAAAGTAAAGTTCGAAATATATCTTACATTAATATCCATTACAAAAGTCAAATACATTAAATTAGTAAGTAACGCAGCATGTAAGAGATACAAACTATCATGAACAAATTAATAGTTTAATACAAAATTATTACAAATAAAATCGAATTTAGATTGAAAAATAACTTTTTCAATGGTGGCATGGGCACTTTATAAATGTGGACAATTTTCTTTATAATACAATAGTTAAGTCCGAGAAAATCAAGAATAAATATTAGATTAAATTAGATATTAAAATTGTGATTCGCCGTGGATAATTATAACATCTAAAAATAAATAAAAAATAGATTTAAGTTTAAAATATTTACTAAATATTAAAATTAAAACAAAATTTTTGAGCTAACAGAATCTATCCGGTCTTTTTAATGTCCTAAATAAAAATTTAGGACTTTAATTAGTTAATTAGGCCTAAAAGTTTGATAATATAAATATTTGGATATTTGTTATTTTTACCAATATTATTATTTTATAATTCAAATTTTATAATTTATTTACTAATAATTTTACAAAATAAAAATTAAATTAAAAATTAAAATGGAAAAATGGGTAGAGGATGGGGATTCCACCTCATCCCCGTCCCCTCCCTGAATAAAAAATTGGGTAAAAAATTTTTCATATCCCTTCTCCAAATAAGAAATTAGGTATGAAATTATCCTCATACTATTTCTGAATAGGAAAAATTTCTAAAAATACTCGTCCTCGTAGAAATTTTTGCCATTCCTAGATAGCAAGGTTGAGTAGAGTACAATTGAAAATGGGGTTTATTAGTGGTCCAACTCTTCATGTAACTTTTCCCGTCAGATCTGCTTTAACCCAAAGCCCAGTTAAACCCACCTCTAGATTTTAAGTCCTGAAGCTTATAAAGCCCACTGCCACAACATGTCAGAGCAAGATTGTGAAATTGGGATACTCTGTAATTCTATATTTATAAATATATAAATATTATATAATTTTTCTTTGAAGGGTAAGTCCATGGTGGCGTTATTTTTGTTATAGGATCAACAATATAACGAATGTAAATCATTAGATTTAATTAATGGTATATATTATTTTTATTGATAAAAAATTTAATTATTTAAAAATATTGTAATTAGTTAACAAATAGATTAAAAAGGGTACTTAAAATTTAAAAAGAAAAATTGAAAGAATTATTACAGAAAACAATCTCTATGTTTATCTCAATGAATTAGGTCCTTATATCTCACATTCTTTCATATGAAAATTAGCTTTTAATCAATTTTAGTATTCAAATAAGCTTTGTCCCCTTGCACCATTCATTATTTATGATGAGTAAACTTTAGTGTTTCATTTCTCATTCAAAAAGTATAGCATCATTTTTCATTAGTTATAAACTCTTTTCATGAATGCCTATAATAATTGAAAAGCCCTCGCATATAATTCATTAATTTTATATGCTGTCCTCAAATCAACAATGAAACGTAAATTGAAAGGTCCTCTTAAGTAATCTAATTTCACATGGAATTAATTGTATATAAGATAGAGTCACAGACTCACAATCTCACAATATATATAAGAGCGTTTGCATTAATATTTTATTTTCCTTTTAACATGAACTCTAATCACCTTCTCAGGTGCTAATTAATTATTTGATGATAAGTCACACAAAAATTGTAACTAATTAGAGGACAGTTGACACCTCAGACAGCAAATAGAGTTTTTTTAAAAATCACATATCGGTAATACTTTCTTCCGCAATCCTAGGCATGTGCTCATGCTGTAATTATCAATGCCGATTCCAAAAAGATGCATTTGTCCATTTGAAAGACATGGATGCTCTGAACAAATTGTATGAGAGAACGTGAGAAGACAAGTAAGACTTATAAGGGAATGGGATTGACCCTTGCATATATTTAATAAATGAGTTTTGTAGAAAAATTTTGTCGGTTGGATAAAATTTAAAAAAAAAAACCCTATATAATCCTTCATCTTGAATGTCAATTACTTTTTAATTATTTAGTTTTTTTATTTTATATATTAAATAAATGATAGAAATTTAAGAAAATTTAAGAAAATATCATATATAATTATATAACAATCATTAAATAAAAATTTAATAATTATAAAAATAATATAATTTTATACTTTTATAACCTTTAAATTTTCGTGAAACGACTGCTACATTCATATAAGATAATAAAAGCCTTAAATTTAACGTCGTGCCGTATAAAGAAAATTGCTGATGGAGTGGCATTTTCCGGAACAAATCATGAATCCACAAGTGCTGCATAAAGAGGAATGGGACAAGTCATGGCTCGTGAAGCATGATGAATATTAATTTGTAAAGTGGGCCATCCTCATCTGATAGTTAACTTCCCGATAAACGTCCTTGGAGGGACTGATGGATCCCCTATTCTCATCTCAACTGTCCCGTCCAAATCAGTGGGGCGAGCACTACTTGTCGGCAATCTTCTTTTTGAGCCAACCGTCACTCCAACAAAAAGGCATGTGGCCCACTTTGATGCTTTTGTCAAAGCTCACGATTTTAGTATTATTTATTCGGGTTTTCCTGACTTTCAATTTATTCTAACTAGATCGTGATATTCTTTTGATCTCGTCATATTTTAAATAAATAAGTTAATTATTAATTAATAATTAATAAATAAAAATAATTAAAATTTTTTCATATATTATAATTAAAAAATACGTAACAAAAAATCTTTAAAAACTTAAAAAAAATCAAATAAGAAGAATACCCTTTTGCATTCTAACTTTATAATAAAATAATTCAAGATATAATGTGAAAAATGAGTCAGCGGATAAATTTTATGTCTTGAGTAAATAATTTAATTATTAATTGATAATTAATAAATAAAAATTAAATCTTCCTCATACACTATAACTAAAAAACACATAATAAAAAATCTTAAAAAACTCAGAAAAAATCAAATAAGGAGAATATCCTTTGCCATTCTAACTTTATAATCAAGTAATTCAAGACACAGTGTGAAAAACAGGTCAGCGGATAAATTTTATTTTTTTAAGTTATATTAAATGTAATTTGGAGAGATATTATTTATTTATGAATTATAGATTTATTCTTATTATTATTAGGCAGTAGTTATGATGAATCTGTTCTATCCATAAAATACTGATGATGATCGTTAGATCACAACAATAAATCTAAATTTAATATTTATTTTTATGATCATACAATCACCAATGGTGTGTCATTATAGAGTGGCTCCAATATAATCATACCCTTTTTATTATTTAAGAAATATTATTTTTATTTTTACTATTTAAAAGAACAAGTCTACTCAAGAATTGAGTTTTGCCCATAGTTTAAAAATTAGAAATTAAATTTATTTTATTGAGATATTGTTTGATTTGAACCATTATACTTATTTTATTAAAATCATGTTTGGTTCGGTTTTTATAGATTTCGGTTCGGTACTTTTTAAAGTGAGAAAAAGTCATTTTCATCCCTAAGATTTAATAAAATAATATATTTCATCATTACTTTTCAAATAATAGCCTAAAATATCATTCCGTTAACTCACTATTAGTGTAAAACCGTTAACTAATAATTCATTGAGGGCAAAATATGATTTTTCATTAAAGTGATACAAACTATATTAAAATAATTTTTTTCACAATTAAATAACACTATAAAGTATTCAAAATTCATTAACTTTTTCTTAAATGAAATCAACAATGATATAATCTGATATAGTCATTGAATAATTACCATAAGGAACAAACTATAATTAAAATAATATCTTTAAATCATTGGAAGAAAAACTAAAAAATACTACCAACTTTTATGTGCTTGCATGTACTGAATATCTTCTTTATCTTCAACTCAATTCAAACTATTTTTCAATGCAATTAGAGAGTATATTTATATGAATAAGAAAATTGTGATATTTTTGGTATTTAGATATACGGTTTATAGGGTTTTCATGCTGCCAAAATATAATGAAGTGAAAAAAGAATTGTTTGAAATATAAGTTTTTTTATCTTTTTCTGTATTTCTTATTTAGTGGGATTAGATAAAATTATTTTTAATTAGATGTCAACTTTTTTTTATTTTTCTAATTTTTTCTTTGATGGAAAATCATTTTTTACCCTTAATGAATTATTAACAAATAATATTTAGCTAACGATGAGTTAATGGAAAAATATTTTAGATTATTATTTAAAAAGTAAGGATGAAATAAGTTATTGCATGAAACCATAGTGATCAGGAGGATTTTTTCTTTTCTAAAACTAAAAACTAAATAAATAAATACCGAACCAAATTCGAATGATTCGATTCAGTTTTCATATCAAAAGTTACAAAATCTTAATTGAATCGATATCAATATCATTTTTGTAATTTTACAGTACACACAAAACACACGCATTTCACGCTTGCATTTTATGCCATGTGCTGACTTTTTGTTTTGAGTGGATTCATTGTCGTTAATTGGAAAGGAACGAAAGTGAAATTTTGGAATTTTTTTTATTTCCCTTTATCTCAGCATTGACAGAGATTCATTTTGGTCCGTGCTTTTTGCATTCTTGATTTATGTATGAGAAAAATTGTGGTGCAATTGTGATACAATGATTGTATGCAGATCATGTGAAATGTACGAACTTAAGAAAAATTAAATAGATTTTTTAAGATTTTAGTACTTGCAATTAGGGATGATAAAAATTTCCACGGAGACGGGTATTTTTGGGGATTTTTCCTATTCGGGGAGGGTACGAGGATAATTTTATACCTAATTTTTTATTTAGGGAGGGGACGGAGAAAATTTTTTATCCAATTTTTTATTCGGGGAGGGGACGGGGATGAGATGGAATCCCCATCCCCTACCCATTTCCCCATTTTAATTTTTANGATAATTTTATACCCAATTTTTTATTCGGGGAGGGGACGGGGATGAGGTGGAATCCCCATCCCCTACCCATTTCCCCATTTTAATTTTTAATTTTATTTTTATTTTTATTTTTAAAATTACTAATAAATAAATAATAAAATTATAAATATTGTTAAAAATAATAAATATCAAAATATTTTATATTATTAAACTTTTAAACTTAATTAACTAATTAAAGTCTTAAATTTTTAATCCTAACCACAATGATACAGGAGAGAACTGCCTAATTATAATTTACAACAATCCTAATCCTAATTTGTATCGGACGGGACAATAAATGCAATATAACTGTTGTCCTAGTGAGGAAGATTTGCAGTTTGCCATTATTTTGGAAGAGAATTGGAAAAGTTTTTATGATGTCACTGAGTTATTTTCAGGAACTAAGTATCCGACAGCAAATGTATTCTTGCAACATGTGTGTGAGATTAAATTATCTTTACAAGATTGGCTTTTATCACCTTGTGATAGGATTCAACATATGGCTCAGTTGATGTTATTGAAATTTGATAAATATTGGCAAGATATGAGTGGAATTTTGGGTGTGGCCTGTATCTTTGATCCAAGGTATAAAAAGAAGTTCATTGAATATTACTTTTCTATGGTTTATGGTGGTGTTAAAGAGTTGTATGTTGGAAAAGTGGTCACCCTTTGCCGGAAATTAGTGGAAGAGTATCAATTGAAGTTTTCATTAACTGTTTATTGCTTTGATTATACTGGTAGTAGTTCTTCTACTAGATCTACAGGGGATTCTTATAAGAAAGCAACCAAATGGATAACGGGTTTTGATGATTATGTAAACAATGGAGATTGTGTAGTTGTTGCAGATGAATTAGATTCATATTTGGATGAGAAAGTTATACCTCAGATGGAATATTTTGATATTTTGAGTTGGTAGAAGACAAATGCTAATAGGTATCCTACATTAGCTCGAATTGCTAGAGATATTTTGGCAATTCCAATTACAACAGTTGCTTCTGAATAAGCTTTTAGCACCGGTGGTAGAGTTGTGAGCTCACACCGTAACAAACTTCATCCAACCACATTAGAGGCCTTAATGTGTTGTCAAAGTTGGTTACGAGCTTACAATTGCAGTATGAGTTTATTTTACATTGTAATTACATTATACAGTTATTAATATTTGCACTTATAAGTTACGTTACTTATATCATTTTCATTGTTTTAAGTTTGAAATATGAGGCTATCTCTTAATTTGTCACATTTCTCGAAGAAGAACAGGAGGAGCAGGACAAGTAGGAGGTAAATAATTTTATTAAAAATATTAATTAAGTATCTACATTTATTTCATTTATTTTATTGCTGATATAAAAATAATTTTTTTCTTTTTATTGTAGGATAATGAGGATTGAGTCATTGACAAAGATAATTATTTTAATAATTTATATTTTGAATGTGACTTTGAAATTGATCAATATTAATGTAAGATATATTTTGAACTTTATTTTTATCTGAATTTTTTATTTTAATATGATTAATTTAAAATTGAAAATAAAAAATGTATTAGACTATTAATTATTCGGGGACTGGGGACCCTCAGGGATCCCCTGTTATTATTCGGGGAGATGATAGAGATTCTCTCAAGCAATTCTGACGGGGATGGGGAGGGGACGAGAAGGGGACGGGGAAGGGACGGGGACATACGTAAAATATTGGGAATGAATATAGGGAGATTGGTCCCCTCCCATCCCCTCCCTATTGCCATCCCTACTTGCAATTGTTTTTTTAAGATGAGGGGATAGTATGGCTTGCTGAAGTATGCTAAATTTTACAAATTTTGAATTGTTTGGTTATAAAGAAACTGTAGGTAAATAATGAAAACTTAAAAAAGTAGTGTTGTGGCTGATTTCTTTCTTTCGTTTTTGGTCTTAATTTATTTTTTTAATCTTATTTACTAGAAATTAAGCGAACCAATATGGAAAAACTAAAACCAAATAAAAAAAATCACAACCGAACTCTCGGCTCTGGTTTGATTTTTATTTTCCTAAAAGACCAATCGGTGTTTTTAGAGTGCGTTTGGGATTAAGGTGCTGTAGCTTTTAAGCTACAGCTGCTGTGAAAAAAAAAGCTGTAATTATGAAATAAAAGTTAATAATATATAGTAAATATAAATTTTAAATAATAATTTTATCAAAATTATTAAAGATATAATAAATTTTTTATTATACAAGTGAAAAATTATATCAACATAGGTTAAAAACTACAGCAGTTAGTGTTTACCAAACACTTTAGTGCTGTAACTTTTAAGATACAGCTGCCCAACCTCAATCTCAAACGCACCCTTAATTTCCAACCCGAACCAAATTAAAATTTTTAATTTATCTCGAAACCAAAACAAATCGAACCGATGCGGACTCCCAACTCCAACAAAGAGGTATGTGGCCCATAGCTTTTGTCAAAGTTCACAATTTTAGTATCATTTATTTGAGTTTTCCTAAGTTTTAATTTATTGTAATTTTATAATCAAGTTTTTTAAGAAACAGTATGATCAAGTGTGTAAGTGATAAATTTTGTTTTACTGTAAGTTATATTAAATTAAATTTAAAGAGACCTCATTTATTTTGTGAATCATGAACTTTCATTATTTTTACTATCTAGAAGGATAGGACTATTTAAGAAATGAGTTTTGCTCATAGATTAAAAATTAAAAATTAAATTTATTTTATTGAGATCTGTGCGTGATTTGAACAATCACACTTACCCTACTAAAATAACGTGTGATATGAACTATACGGAACAAATTTATATTTAGATTTTGATTGTGTGAGCGGCGTCGTTTTATGTTTTATTGTTTTAAAGGACTCTCAATTTCTAATTTGTTCATCATTTTCAATGTTTTATACACAACTCTTAAGCATCATCGACGTGTATCAAACAATACAACTGTGAACTTCCAAACAAAAATGTGTGATCAGCGCGTAAATTTAATGCACACTTTTACTAAATTATTTGTGTGTTTTCAAAAATTACACTTTACACATAAATAATATTTAAAAAAAATTACACTGAGATATTAAAAATATAAGAAGTGTTTTTTAATTTTGTTTAGACAAATAATATACTGAATATCTCAACTGTTATTTTAATTTTTTTCATCTCAATTATTAAGTGACACTCATTACTAGTAAAGTTATTTTCTAATGTTATTTGACCATTTAATAGATGAGATTATTTCATTAATTTTCAGACCATACAACTTGTGATGTCGACATCTTCTTCTTGTTTGCTTAATAAATAACCTTAAAAACAAATAAAGATACTATGTTATCGATGGCAGTTCATCCACAAATACACGACCAACTCTATACAACAAAAGACTGAAAATGCTATAAGAAAATAGAAGAAAGGCATTCATTCAGCTGCTTTGGAGTAACCACATGCATACACGGGAAACCATAGTCTCACTTCAAGACTCTCACTAATTGGAATCAAAACGACCCCCCACCCCACCTGGTTTCTAGTTAGTTACGAGTACTTAAAAGCCCAACTAAATTATGATTAAACAGCCAACAACTTTGTTTTGTCTTGTTTTTATAACAAGTTTAGTCCGTAACCTTTTCTATTTGTTTGTCTTATTTCGCCATCAACTGTCTGTTTTTGACAATACTATGGCCAACAACAACAACAATCTTGCGTCTGAGGTTTGTAATCCTTATGAACGCATGGCTATTGAGGAAGAAAATGAAGGTGGACTGATTGTTGAAGGAGATGATGGTGATGAGGGTGGGGAGATGAGTATTGACTTTCAATATTGCTTGGTGGGCGGATTGTTGACGGATAAGATGATTAATTTCTCAGCCATGAAGAACACTATGGCATCCTTATGGCACCCAGGGAAAGGAGTCTGCATTAAGGACATGTCATCTACCCTGTTTCTTATCCAATTTTTCCACGAAATTGATATTAACAGAGTGTTCAATTCATGACTATGGACTTTTGATCAGCACATTTTGATTGTGAAAAGCCTGGAGGAAAAAGAACAACCACAACATGTTCCTCTTTTTCACACTTACTTTTGGATCCAAATTTATAACCTTCCAATTAGTTTTCTATCCGAGAAAATACTACAAAATATTGGGAACTATATTGGCACCTTTCAAGACTCGGATGAGAACAATCTTGTGGGAGTAGAAGAAATTATATGCGAATAAGAGTCTCCATTGATATTCAAAAACCTCTTAAGCGACGCATGCGACTAAAGAAAGCGGGAGAAGAATAGATATGAGTTGATTTCAAATATGAGTGATGTGCTCATAATTTATCTATTATTTTAATGCTTTCATAATTTAATTTTATGTTACATTATATTTTATCATAGTAATTTTTATATTTTGTCATTGTAGGAATATTGAGAATATTCATGAGAAATGAAGCTTAAAGAGGAAATAAATTAGAGTATAATGCAAATAATGTGGAAGCAAAAGAAAAATAAATAAAAAGACAAATATGGCTAGCAGATGGGGGAGCATTAAAGAATTAATTGGCAATTTGAATGATTCACGTGATGGGCTTTGGCTTTGCAAATTGGCCAATTAATTGTACAAGTTAAGCATGCATGAACTAAAGTGGCGGCTAGGATTTTGTTTTCCTTGCCATGTGAGAATTTAGGGCGCACAATATAAGCTAATATAAAAGCTATACTTGCGGGAGAATTACAGATAGAAGAAGGCAGCCGCACAAATTGAAAATTGGAGAGAAAACTGAGAGCAAGAAAAAAAAAGAAGAAGAAGAGAAGCCACCGCTGTAAATTCGGGAGCAACAATTTAGAGAAGTCAATTGCAGAGATTGGAGAAAGATAACTTCTTGAGTTTTTCTTTCCCCCTTTTCTATTGTATTGCTTGAATGTTCCCAATTAAATTCATGGATTCTCTTTATATTCTCATGAACTAATTTATTTTATTAGGGCAATTTATTTTATTAGGGCTATAATGTAAACTAACTATGAAGATTTAATTTCATAAATTTGTGTTATTTTTAATATATTATTCCATGGTTGAGTGTTTATTATTGTGTTTAATACTTTTAAATATCTGGCTAATATTTAAATGATTTGAGAATATATAATGAGACCGAGAGGAGATTTATGTATTTTTGCTCTGTGTAATGAATACCATGAATTGAACGAAAGACAGAGATGTGCCGACGTGATTCATGCAGTCTTTCTAAGAGTTTCCATAGAGTTTAATGAATCTTTACATATTTAAATTCACGTAGAGATATAGTGGGTTAATATGTGAAAATATTTTTTATATTACTCGAGAGAGGATATTGAATAGATTAGAAAAATTTACTGTCAACATGGGTAATAAACTTTAATAGTATAGATGGAGGATTAAATTGGATTGGTTATGGTGAAATCGAATGTCCTAGTGTTTTAATCTCTTGGTATTTTTTATTATTGCCTGCATCTTTATTTAATTTTAGTTATTTTATTTTAATCTAAATTCGCTTATTCGATTGTTCAAATAAATTAGGGTTAGAATAATTTCGGTAGCTAATAGGATATACAATCTCTGTGGGACGATACTTTACTTTTCATTATATTACTTATGCCGACTAGTACACTTACTAATTTACACATCAACGAGAGATTGAATGTGTTTTGTTTTATCTGTGGGCTTCATGGTCATACTGAAAAACAGTGCTCGAGGTTATATGAATGTGCAGGCGAGGTGGTGAAACCTTATGGTCAATGGATGAGGGCATCGAACAAAAGGAATACTCTGAATTCCGGCGAACGGTGGTTGAGGTCGTCACCGCCAGGTTTGAGTGATGATATCTATGGAAGTTGCTCTGAATCAGCGGTTACTATGGTAGTTGATCTTACGATTTCCAAAAAATCTGGAAAGGAGCTAAGTAAGAGCAATGATGGGGGAGGAAATGGTGGGATCGTGCCTACTCTTAAGGAAACTAATGCGAACTTGCCAATTCAAATTCAAGATCATGCTAATGGAAAAAAGTGGTGGAAACAACTACAGAATTAGGGCTGTCAAAGGAAAGTGAGGAAGAGATGGAATTTGGTATTATTGTTACGGATGCTAAGCAAAGGAGATCTCACATTGGGTTGCATGACAATCTGGGCCTAGCTATTGGATTACTTCTCAATTGATGGAAATCACAAGTTCTTTAAAAAATAAACCAGTAGTGAGACCTGTAATTTAGGCCCACCGAGATCAATGAGTATCTTGAGTTGGAACTGCCGTGGGCTGGGTCTGTTGAGTGTTAGAAAATGTATATTTATGAAGGAGAAAATCGTCATTTTACACTATAAGTTTTACTAACACCTTTACTTTTATGAATTTAACATTCTTTTGATTTAATTCCATGCGTTTTATTTTAATTAAGTATTTTATGTATTTTAGGGGCATTATAGTCATTTCATAATAAAGGAGAGATCAGACATCACTTTTGAACTCAGGACGGTCGAAAACCTTAGGAGGAGCATAAAAGGAAAAATTACACTATTCACATGTACGGTACTATTCACGTGTACGGTACTATTCACGTGTACAATACTGTATATGTTACTGTTCACGACACTGTTCACATAGACGGATGATGACGTGGCATTGACCGATGATGTGGCATTGACTGATGAGGTGTCACGATCCTGTTGGGCTAAAATTCTTATGTACTGTTGATGGTGACGTGGCAGCATATCAGTGGATGAAAAATCTCGCGTACGGTACATGCATCACACAGGATTATTGTCAACCAAACCGCGTTACTGTTCATCCGGTTATTTAGCCCATGATGCATGTTGATACGGATCCAGATACCCAAGTACGTCAAATTAATAGATTTATACTTTAATTTCTTCTCGCCATTTCAATTCCAATTTTTAGGATAATTTGAATCACTTCCACTACAAATCCAACCACCCATTTACAAAATTAATTCTATCCACAATTAAAATCCACCTCCTCGTGGGATCGACACTCGTCACCATTAGTCTATACTATAATAGATTCGTGCGCTTGCGAGTTCATTAAAATTTACACAACAGGGTCACCCACCAACAGTTCAAGTACTAATAGAAATGGTCTGGAATAAAAAACTTCCCTTTTTGTTTTTGATGGAAACGTTGAGTTGTATGAGTAAATTAGAAAGCCTTAAATCCAAGCTGGGTTTTAATGGGCTTTTTATGGTGGATAGAGTTTGCCGTAGTGGGGGGCGTACTTTGTTTTGGAATCCTGATCATCAAGTTAAGTTGTTGAGGTATGGTAGAAATTTTATTAATGTTGAAGTTGAAGCGGTTGACAATAGTCGGTAGAGATTAACGGGGTATTATTGCTTCCCAGAATCTAGTCGAAGGCGTGAATCTTGGGACTTGCTGCGGGTACTTGTTACTTCTTCATCTCTTCCTTGGGTATGCTTAGGGGACTTTAATGATATTTTGATAGCTAATGAAAAACACGACCAACGTGATCATCCAAATTGGAAGCTTAAAGGTTTTAGAAATGTCATAACTGATACTGGTTTGATTGATTTGGGCATGGAGGGTTATCAATTTACTTGGGAATAATTTAGGGGCACTGTGGAGTGGGTTGAGGAGAGGCTCGATCGAGCTTCTAATGATTGGTGCCATCTTTTTCATAAGGCAAAAGTGTGGAGTTTGGAATCAACATGTTCATATCAACTTCTATTTTTTTTTTAATCCCAATCATGTGATCCATATTCCCAGGACAAAACAGTTTCGTTTTGTGAATGTGTGGTTGCATGAGGCTGACTATGTGGATATTGTTCACAGCAGGCAGCAGCTGAGTCTCTTCTATAGGTAGCCTCATTCAAATTATTGATTTGCTTTAGTGAGTGGCCATCTAGCTCATGATTTTCGTAAATGAATCTCGATGTGTAAGCAAAAAATGAGTGTACTTTGGGGTCGTCGTGATCAGAAAGCTTGGATGAGTTTACAGAGGTTAGAAATCAGTTCAATAAGCTGCTTCACAACCATGAAATGTTTTGGAAACAGAGAGCAAACACACTTTGGCTTTAAAAAAAATGGATATGAATTCTTGTTATTTTCATGCTACTGCATCAGTGAGAAAACAAAAATTGTGGGTGAGGATGTAGTGTCAGCTTATTTGAATTTTATTAATAGTTGTGACTTTCCTAAGGGCTTGAATGATACCTCAATAGTGTTAATCCCAAAGAAATCACAACCTGAGTACTTGTCAGATATGAGGCCGATAGGTCTATGTAATGTCCTGCACAAGATTGTTGCCAAGATGCTTGCTAATCGTTTGAAGCTGGTTCTTGATAGTGTGATTTTAGAATCCCAAGGTGCATTTGTTCATGGGCATGCAATCACGGATAACATCCTTATATTTGATGAAATTTTGCATTATATTAAGCGCAAAAGGCAATGTAAGAAAGATGTGGCCGCTCTCAAGATTGATATGTCTAAAATATAATCAAATGGGATTTCCTTAGATCGATGATGGTAAAATTGGAGTTTGATAATATATGGATAAAGCTGATCATACTTTGTGTCACCACCGTTCATTATAATATGATTCGGGAGGGCACGGCAATAGGTCTGATTGTACCTAGTAAGGGGCTTCACCAAAGTGACCCATTGTCACCTTATTTGTTTATTCTATGTGCTTGCTGAGTATGGCTTTATTCACGGTGCTAAAGTGGCAAGAGGTGTTCCTGTGGTTTTGCATTTGTTTTTTGCTGATGATTGTTTTTTGTTCTTCAATGCAAATCAGCGAGAAGCTACTTTAATTAAGCACATGCTTGCTGAGTATGGAGCAGCATCAGGGCAGGTAGTGAATTTAAAAAAAATCCTCATTTTCATTTAGTGCTAATGTGAGTGAGATTGATGCTCGACAAGTCTGTGATATTCTGGAGGTTACAGCCACAAAAAATCATGGTGCTTATCTTGGCTTGCCATCTTCAGTTGGTAGGAGGAAGAATGACGTCTTTACTTTTATCAAGTACAAAGTGTGGAATAAATTACAAGACTGGAAGCAAAAAATCCTTTCCCGAGTAGGAAATATTCTGCTGAAAACAGTGGCCCAAGTCATGTTTAACTATGCTATGAATAATTTTCTTCTTCCCCTTGATCTTTGATCTTTGTCGCGAGCTGGAAATCATGATGAATTCTTTTTGGTGGGATAGCAAGCACAATGGAGGTGGTGGAATTAATTGGTTCGACTGGGATACTTTATGCAAGCCAAAATTGGTTGGGGATATGGGATTCAAAAAGCTTCACTATTTTAACTTAGCAATGCTGGGCTAGTAAGGTTGGAGGCTGTTGTCTAACCCGAACTCTCTTGTTGCCAAGGTTATTAAGGCTCGTTATTTTCCTAAAACATCTTTTGCTGATGATGGGGCGGGACAGAATCCAAGTTATGCTTGGTGATCTATCATGGCAGCAAATGATGTTGTTATTCGGGACAGCCGTGTTTAAATTAGGAATGGTCAAAGTGTTTTGATTGGCAATGATCCATAGCTTCCTGATATGAAGAATGGGTTTGTTACATCTAATTTAAACGATAACATTTCAACTGCTCGGGTTAGTAGTCTAATGGAGTTTGATCATCGTTGTTAGGATCATGATGCAATGACTGATATTTTTGAGACGCAGGACATAGATCTTATCTTGCAAATTCCACTTAATTTCTGAAGAAATGATGACTTATGGTATTGGCTGGCTGATCCTAGGGGTTCCTACACTGTTCACAATTGTTACAAGTTACTGGATCCCATCCCAGTATCTCCAAGTAGTAATGTATGGCGTCGAATGTGGAACTTAAAGGTGCCAGGGAAGGTGAAGAATTTTATTTGGCGGGCTACGTCGAATGTTTTACCTACAAACGACAACCTCATCCATAGAAGAGTAGAAGTTTTGCCAACTTGTTCTGTTTGTAATGCATCTACCGAGATGGTGTCCCATCGCACATTGTTCTTCTTTTTTGCTTTGGCTTGAGAATGTGTTTGGCCGCTGTAAAAAGGAGGATTGTGGGCTTGCTATAATGATTTGTTGGAGACTTTAGCTGAATAGGAATGATAAGGTATGGAAAAACAGGAACAATGGTGTGTCAACTGTGTTAAACTCGGCATGTCAACTTCTCTTTCAATGGCAATCAGCAAGGAATCAAAACTTTTTTTGTACTGCGTCTAGCAACTTAGACCACAACACAATTTGTTGGGTGAAACCTCAGCTGGGATGGCTCAAGTGCAATGTTGATACGGCTACATTTACTTTAAAGGGTATGGTTTCTTATGGGGGTGTCGTTCGGCATTCTAATGGTAGCTTTGTTGCTGCAAAATGTGGTTGTCTCCTTGGCAAGTTCAATGCTAGAGAGGCTGAAGCTCTTGCTGTGTGTAAAATTCTCAGTTTGCTCAAGGATATGCAATTTCCTCATGTTTACAATACGTTAGTTGATAAACTGTCTAGCCCTAATGGTTTTGGCTTGATTATCGATGATTGTAGAGCTTTGGTTATGTCTGTAGGAGAAGTGATCTTCTCATTTGTTAGATGACCACTGCCCATGTTGTTGCACGAGTGGGGGGTTCTTTATCAGATTTAGGAGAGTGCAGTCATGTTCCACCTCCTTGGTTGATTTCTAGTTTGTATGGTTCTCCTGGTAAATTCAAATTATGTTTTCTTAAAAAAAAAACTTGTGATGTCCAAATTATGAATTAGGATATCCTAATTCATTCTTTAATTGGATCAACTTAAATTATCCAAGTTAAAAAGAATCCAATCTATTTATAGATTATTAATGAAAATTTTCCATCATATTATATTATTATAGATGGATTTGAATCTCATGCTTAACTGATTTTTTTATATCATAATATTATTCTATTATGACATATGTCATAATTGTTTTCAATGGCTGACATTTTTTTTTCTTTTCTCATTAAATGCATTTTATTAACAAGTCTTAAGTACTTGTGATTTTTTTTATTACTTGATATTATTGCTCAAATTACAACTCATATTATATGAGACTATACTAATATTTACAAATCAGACTATTATTGAGACCTACTTACATAAATGCTATGGAGTTCTATCTAGATTTCTACCCAGATTTTGAGACTTACTTACATCAATGCTTATGGAGTTCTATCTAGATTTCTACCCAGATTTTGGGACCTACTTACATTAATGCTTATGGAGTTATATCTAGATTTTTACCCAAATTTTAACCCCCATTAATATTCGAGAGATGTCTATCATTTAAAGATTTGATGATTAATACTCTTTAGAACTCATGGCCAATTCATGGAGTCCAAAATTGGATTTGTTTCTTTGGTATAGCAATATGGAGGTTATGGTTTTGGAGGAACCAATTTTGGGTGCATGGAGCGTCAGTGGATGGGTTATCTATGGTTAATGATGTTAAGGCTCGCACTGAGGGGGTAATGGCACTTCAGCGATCTTCTTTGATCTCGACAACTAGAAAAGTTAGCAAATGGATTGGTTGGTTGGTTCCGAATTACCCATGGTGCAAGCTGAACTCGGAAGGTGCAAGCTGAACTCGGAAGGTGCATGTAAGGCTTTGGGTGTAGCTGCTGCAGGGGGTCTAATTCACGATCATAATGGTCATTGGATTGCTGGCTTTCGGATGAATTTAAGGACCTGTTCAGTGACTATGGCAGAACTATGGGGTCTTTATCAAGGCTTACTTCTTGCGTGGAATAAAGTGATTCGATGGCTTTATGCTCAGGTTGATAGTCGTTGCGTTACTCAACTTGTGATGAACAATAAGGGAACTTCCAAAGAGCTTGCGCCCATAATTCGTACTATTCAGAAACTCTTTAGACGAAACTGGTGTGTGGAGCTTACCCACATTTACAGGGAGGCAAATTTTACTGATTATTTGGCCACTTTGGCTTGTTCTATTCCTTTAGGTCTTCATGTTTTTAGCTATCCGCCTACTGGGGTACTCCAGTTTATTTTTCGTTACAGTTATGAGGTAATCTACCATTGCTTTGTTATTTCTTAGTTCTGTTAAGAGCCCCTTTTAATAAAAAAAATAAAGAAATAAAAGCATGTGGATTTGTAAACTAATTTTTTATTTCAATTCTTGAAACTAAATCATGAGGGTATTAAATTTCGTATATATGCAAGGAATCTGATTTAGATTTGTTGGATTCGATTTTTATAGTGAAATCTTGATTTACCTTTTTATATTTTTTTCTCTTCTCTTTTTTTTTTAGTTGTCCGGAGAATTTTAGCTTCTATTTTCTTCAAATAAATCAAGGTTTGGAATGGCCATATTTTCATGAGATCGGAAGAACCAAAGAAGAAGAAGGGGAAGAGTTGGATGTGATTGGGAAAGGTTCAGCCACCCAATCTTATAAATTATAATAATCCTTACCAAATCAAGAATTAAAGGGAATAATAGAGCAGTTTTTAATTAAAAAATAAATCTTACCTGTCGAAAATAATTATGACACATGTCATAAGAAGCTTAGCAAAGGCTCATCTAAGGAGGGATCCAAATTCATTATGGTATTATATTTGTACCAAAAAAAATAAATAATAAAAATAAACTTGTACCTTTCCAGCAATTAATAATTGTATTACGTGGATTGAGCCAAGCATCCACTCATTGGCCTCACTAACAGGGACTCGTCAAGTCATTGGTGGAGTCATTATTCATTCATCAAAAATAAATTATACGACCCCACTCATCGGTAATCTATGCGATATGAAATTTGACACATGTTATCAACAATCTTACCAAAATCTTAATTAATTAGACTCATTTAAGTTATATTTATTGTAATTTACAATATAAAATTATGTAAAAAAAAAAGTTAAGTGAATTTTATCTAATCATAAGTTATTAAAGAAATGTAATTTAAAGAGATCCTACTTAATCATCAACCGATCCAAAATTTCAACCCCAATCAATCACCTTTTGTCTTCGAGTTGGAATAATTTTTTTTTCCTTTTCACGTGGGAATCCAATGGTCCACCACGCTGTGTATATTTTTCAATTGTTTTAACATTGATAATCAAATATTTGATTGGTATGCTAATTTGTTCTAAATTTGTTGATCAAACACATGTCCATCTTAATTCATGCAGATTACAATCATAGAAAAGTGTTCATAAAAACTCGATTTTGAGTTTGAATTTAATTATCGAGTTTAGTCTAATAATCGCTCATAAACCATCACCAAAGTAGATAATAAAATTGACATTACAAGAAAAATGAAATTAATCAATTTGAGTACACCAATTTAGTTAGTAAAAGGAGAGATTTGCTTATCAATGATTTTACCATGTTTCACTAATTATTATGAAAATAAATTAGTGGAGGAATGTGAACAAGAATCACTAAGCTTTAATCATTTCAGTTTTTGGTATTCAAAAAAAAAATCATTTAAGTTTTTGAATTATTATCATCTTTAGACAAACTTTAACGTGCCTCGAGGTCAATGGATGGACACTTCTTTTATTGTGATGGAATTTCGTATTAAACGATAATTCAAAATTCAAAATCACATGTATCATCAATTATTTTACCATTAAAGGACAACGACGCATTTCTTTTTGGAAATCATAGTAATTCTTTCATTGGATGTAGCAAGTAAAACATTTATCTAAAGCACACTAAGTGAGAAAAGCATTCAAAATTTTACTTTTACTACAGTAAATGTTCTTACGCACATATACAAAAAACATATGCTTCAATTATCTATTATTTAGATTGTTGATTGTCAATTTCTCCGTAATATTTTCAGCTTTTAACATTTATTTTTCTATAGATTTCATAATACCTAGGGTCATTCATTAGCAAAATTGATACTTATTGATGATTGTTATAGTACTTGAATGAATTTTTATGTTGAAATTTTGACATCGATCATAAAGTTAACAGAGGTATTTAATTATGAAAAGCTTTTAAATATCAAAATTTAGAAATATTAAAGAACAACTGATGATTTTCTATCATTTGTTGCCAATATTACACCCATTTTCATTGAAATTGAAGGTATTTTTTTTTATTATTAAGTATGTTTATCCATCAGCCATATATCCGTGAAAAATACGTTATGAATAATTATTTAAAAAATCAGGATTTAAAAGTCTGAATTTTATCTCTTTTCCTGCTCACCTTGTCAAAGAAAAGCTACTAGAGAAAAGAAAGAATTGAAAATGCAAAGCTCTTAATATATAAAAAAGAAAACAAGAGAAAATAAAATACATGGGGACCAGCGAGTTGCCTCGCCAAGAATGATACCTTCGCATGATTTTTACTTTCAGAAAACTCTGCCATACTTTACAAATTCTTCTTTTATGCCCCCATCATAACCTTTTTCAACTTTTTTATTTTTATGAAAACTCCCCCCAAACTTTTGAAATTCTTTTGTGTTCCCATATTAAATAAATTATAATATCTTGATCCATAATATGTACTACTATGTAAAAAAAATTATCGAAAACTAATGCCAAACATCTCCAAATGAATTAATAATATTTTTAAAATTTACAAGTAAATAAGTTGACAATTGTATTTAAGCTTTATTGAAGATAATACTTATCTATCACTGTTACCTAGCACTTGTCATAAAATGAACTCTTATTTTTTAATGATAACTATACCAACAATTATTAATTTAAGGGTTGATGTTCTATTTTTTATTGTAAATTATCTTCAACTCATATAAATATAATTTTAAGTAAATTTACATTCAATTTATTCAAATTTCGTCAACTTGCTCAATAATTCTTTTTCTTTACTAAAATACTAAAATATAAACAGTCTTGATATAATGTCTTATAGTACATAACTTCATATATATATAATATAAAACGTCGTACTTATAGCACAAAAAATTATTCGAAATTTATATTTCTCAACTAAGCAAATTCATTGAATTAAAGTAAAAAAAAAAAAAAAGTGGCATAGTTTCAAAACCAGGAAGTAAAGAGCCATTAGAGAATTACACATAATTTTGTTTCCAAAAATGTAAATGTGACTCACTCCAGAGTCATTGGCTCCACAAGCAAATGAATAAGATCTGAATTTGCGGTTCTTTTTCACCAGTCTTTTTTTTGGCTTCTCTTTCATCACTCCCTCTGTAAGTTGTTCATCAAATTCATATTCTTAGCACATTCACATCACACACTAATCACAGTCAGTACAAAGTTTTAATCCGATCCCAAATTCTTCCCTTTCCCGGCCAAATTAGATTTTCACATATCCATTTTACTCCAAGTTAGTTTTTTATTTTTAAAATTTTTAAGCCTGCTGAATGACTTTCAATGGTGTGATTTTGATTACCCATTTGGATAAAATGAAAAAGCTGTGATCTTTGTTTTAAAGTTTGAATTTTTATTTTATGTCATTATTACTGTGTGTTTTTTTTTTTGTGGTTTTGGGGGGGGGGGGGATTGTAATTGTTAGAGGGGTGTCAATTGTGTGAGTTTGATTTCTACCCATTTGGAAAAAAGAAAAAGAAAAAGCAGTGACCCATTTGGAAAAATGAAAAAATGAAAAAGCAGTGATCTTTGTTATTAAGATTGAATTTTGATCTTGATTTTGATTTTTTTTTTTTTTGGGAATGACTGTTACAGGTGAAAAATGGCGCAGATTTTGCTACATGGTACTTTACATGTTACGATCTATGAAGTGGATCAGCTTGAAAGTGGAGGTGGCGGCAACTTTTTCACTAAGGTGAATTATATGATATTGTAGTTTCTCTCTCTTTTTTGATTGATCTGTAATTTTTATTTTTATTTTTAATGGTGATATGAGTGTTTTCTATTTGGATCTTGATTTCTAACAGTTGCAAAAATTTTGTGAGTGCTAATTTTTTTTGGGGTGTCTTTCAGGTTTTAGTAGACAAGTTGACTGATCTGTGCAATTCTATTCTTGCTTTTGTGTAGTGATCAGTGGGAAAAAAAAAGGATAAAATCGAGTGAATTAGAAATGTAGTTTTTATTTTTTGAAGTGATCTCAGTGCTATGGAGTGATTCAGAACTGCTTTTAGTAGTTGATTTGTAGTGCAATTCAAAATATAAGTTTGTTTGAAGTTTATCTGCTATTTTCCAAGAAGGAAAATAATCAATCCCAATTGATGCTTTCATTTTCACTTCCTGAATATATAGTGATCTGGGATCTTCACTTGTCACATTTCTCTCTCCTTTGATTTGAACTGTGCTTATGTTCCCTCTAAATGCTTATTTCTTTACAATTAACCACTTCCACGCTATTCACATGCTGCCGGAAAATATCAATTGGAAACATTTGTTCTGAATAGCATTTTAACCTCATCTTGACTCCTATGGTCAATTATTCTACACATGGAAACTGGATTTCTTTTCTTATTCATGTCCTGTAGCTGAATCTTGCACTTGCACAAGTTATTCCACTTTCATGAAAGTGTAGCAATACTCTGGTTGATATATGAAGAGAATTAGCCTTCTTAAGCTCTTTAGAAACAAATATGTGGCCAGTTTTAAAAGCTTTTTCTTTTGTATTCTTTAAAGTTGAATCTTAATGTTCCGAAGGGATCCAATCTAGCCATAGGAAATGCAAAAATGCATTCTATGGCCAGCTTTATTCATGAGAAAACTCATTTATTTTCAAATCTGGTAAGAGACAATGAACATGTCTCAGCAGGACTTAAAGAGCCACTGAAATGGCTTTTATTTATTTGCTTTTCAAGTAATTTGCGAGTTTTTCTGCAGTGCAATGCTCTCAAATATGGACTTGTGTTTTCTTTTCTTTCTCTTTTGTATCATGTTGATACCTATCTACTTTTAATATATGGTTTTGACAAAGTTTGCATATTTGTTACAGAATATTTTGTATTTCAATTGTTCTCATCTTGTATGTCTAGGCTTGCGGCTACCTGATGCCTGTTTATCAATTCTTTCCTTTTCTTCTCCTTTTTTCCCCAGTTATTTACATTACAAACCATTGTGGATGTGAGCTAAATTTGATTTCAAGACTTTTGTGCCACTTTTAGAGATCTTACCAGATGAACAAGTTCTACACAATTGCTTTTCTGTGTTCCTTTTCCATTTTAAATTTTAATCTCAAGAGATATCTCCATAATTCAACAGCAGATTTTTGGATTAAGTCTTTCTCATGGGCTTGAATTTCTATCCTGAACGTGCCCCAGAATTTCCTTTTTCATTGTGATGGATGTGCTTTATAACGCAATCTTTGTTTATTATCTAAATTATCCACGCATTTAACCACATTTACTTAACTTCAGTTTCTAACTTAAAGATTACTTGTAGCTTCTTGGTGGTTTAGGCAAAGGAGGTAGTGAACTCTATGCAACTATCGATCTTGAAAAGGCTAGAGTTGGGAGGACCAGAATGTTAAAGAAAGAGCAATCTAATCCTAGGTGGTACGAGTCCTTTCACATATACTGTGCCCATATGGCTTCAAATATCATATTCACTGTCAAGGATGATAATCCCATTGGAGCTACTTTAATTGGGAGGGCTTACGTACCTGTTGAAGAAGTTTTAGGTGGGGAAGAAGTTGATAAATGGGTTGAGATCTTAGATGAAGATCGAAATCCCATATCTTCAGGCTCAAAGATTCATGTGAAGCTCCAATATTTTGACGTAACAAAAGACAGAAGCTGGGCTCGGGGCATTAGAAGTGCTAAGTACCCCGGGGTTCCATTTACATTCTACCCGCAGAGAAAAGGTTGCAAGGTTTCTCTCTACCAAGATGCTCATGTCCCTGATAATTTTGTTCCTGAAATTCCTCTTGCTGGAGGCAAGTACTATGAGCCTCACAGATGTTGGGAAGATATTTTTGATGCAATCACCAATGCAAGGCATATGATTTATATCACTGGCTGGTCTGTGTATACTGAAATATCTTTGGTAAGGGACTCCAGGAGGCCAAAGCCTGGAGGAGACATAATGTTAGGTGAGCTACTGAAGAAGAAGGCAAGTGAAGGTGTTAGGGTATGTATGCTTGTTTGGGATGACAGAACTTCTGTTAGTTTACTTAAAAGGGATGGTCTCATGGCCACTCACGATGAGGAAACTGAAAAATTCTTCCAAGGTACTGATGTGCATTGCATCTTATGCCCACGTAATCCTGATGATGGTGGTAGCTTTATTCAGGATATACAAATCTCTGCCATGTTCACTCATCACCAGAAGATTGTGGTTGTTGACAGCCCAATGCCCAATGGGGATCCAGAGAGGAGGAGAATCATGAGTTTTGTTGGAGGTATTGACCTTTGTGATGGGAGATATGATACTCCATTCCACTCTCTTTTCAGGACGTTAGACACAGCACACCATGATGATTTCCATCAGCCAAACTTCCCGGGTGCTTCAATTGAAAAAGGTGGTCCAAGGGAACCGTGGCATGACATTCACTCTCGCCTTGAGGGTCCCATTGCTTGGGACGTGTTATTTAATTTTGAGCAGAGATGGAGAAAGCAGGGTGGAAAGGATGTTCTCGTGCATCTGAGAGAACTTGGAGACATCATTATTCCCCCATCTCCAGTTATGTACCCAGATGACCATGACACATGGAATGTGCAATTGTTTAGATCCATTGATGGTGGGGCTGCATTTGGCTTCCCAGAGACGCCTGAAGATGCAGCTAGAGCTGGGCTTGTTAGTGGGAAGGATAATATCATTGACCGCAGCATTCAGGATGCTTATATCCATGCTATCCGGCGTGCAAAGAATTTCATCTATATTGAAAATCAGTATTTCCTTGGAAGCTCTTTTGCTTGGAGTGCTGATGGCATTAAGCCTGAGGAAATTGGTGCTTTGCATCTGATTCCAAAGGAGCTCTCACTTAAGATTGTTAGTAAGATTGAGGCTGGGGAGAGATTTACCGTATATATTGTTGTCCCAATGTGGCCAGAGGGGTTTCCAGAGTCTGGTTCAGTTCAGGCAATATTAGATTGGCAGAGAAGGACAATGGATATGATGTATAAGGATGTTGTTCAGGCTCTTAGAGCAAAGGGCATTATGGAAGATCCCAGGAACTATTTGACATTCTTCTGCCTTGGGAATCGGGAGGTGAAGAGGAGTGGTGAATATGAACCTGCAGAAAGGCCAGAGGATGATTCAGACTATCTTAGAGCTCAGGAAGCTCGACGCTTCATGATCTACGTTCATACCAAGATGATGATTGGTAATTTTTTTTAGATACAGATTTGTCTTTCGATTATTTTTCTTTTTTTAGTCTTTCGCTAATTTTTCTGTATTTCTTTCTTTAATTTTTAACTGGCAGATAGTTAAATACAAAACATTGTGTTCCTTTTCTTGTCTGGTTGTTGGTCGAGGATAATTATATAATAAGGAGTGATATTTTTCAGTTTTCTAAATATTGAGTAGAAGTTGAAGAGATTTCTTGTTAAAAAATCTATGTAAAATATGTAAATTAACTGATAGAAGGCATTAGTTGAAAGATATTGATTTTCTTTTGACCTATCTAGTAAAATATTCTTGCATGAATGATTGTTTTGTCGAGTCTCTTTGAACAGGAAAAAAGTTTGCTTAATTCTCAAGATATGTCTTATTTTCCTTGTTGCTATATTTGTAGGATTCATTAAAAAGTCTTTGCTTTGCAGTTGATGACGAATACATTATAATTGGATCTGCCAACATCAACCAGCGATCAATGGAGGGTGCCAGGGACACTGAGATAGCCATGGGAGGCTACCAACCATATCATTTGTCGACCAGGGTGCCAGCACGAGGCCAGATCCACGGCTTCCGTATGTCACTATGGTACGAGCACCTAGGCATGCTCGATGACACCTTCCTCCAGCCAGAAAGTATCGAATGTGTTAAGAAGGTTAACCAGATTGCCGAACGGTATTGGGACCTGTACTCCAGTGAGTCTCTTGAGCATGACTTGCCCGGTCACTTGCTCCGCTACCCCATTGGTGTTTCTGGTGAAGGAGATGTCACGGAGTTACCAGGAACCGAGTTCTTCCCCGACACCAAGGCTCGTGTTCTCGGTGCCAAATCGGATTATATGCCCCCAGTCCTGACCACCTGATGCTCTCCAGAGGGTGCCAAAAATAATTTCGTAGTTGCGAACTACCGGTTATGGTAGTATAGCAAATAATAAATGATGTGTATTAAAACCAACTGGAGTGGTATTGTTTTTCTGCTTTGGTTCAGAGATGTGGTGTGATTTGGTGATATACTGACGGGAAACTTATTAAGTCTGTTTATTTGTGCATTACGTTTAAATTGGTCCTAAATTTTGCTTCTTTTAATCTCTATATTACTAGCTTTTCATAAACATAATGATGATCTCAATTTGTTATCAGTTAGCATTTCTGAGATTACTTAAAGAGACATTTTCAAATTGCTACGCCTGATTTTGATTTGGATCTCAAAGATTATTGCGAATGGGATTCTGTTAATAGGAAAAAGACATTCTTACAAACGATTGCACAACACTTGCCGCGAAACTGTGTGTTTTGATAAAGCAAAATTGCAAAATATTCATAAAATTTTGAAGATTAATCATTGACATCCTTACTTGGATTTTGTGTTGAAAAATGTCTGCAAAAATGGTATCAGGGTCAAGTTTTAGGTTCAAAATATAAAAATGGAAGAAACAATTATTTATTTTATAAATAATGGAGGATAAAATCTAATGATAGATAGTAATACAATTGAGGATAACTTAACTAAACATAGACAATATTATTATTTAGAACAGAATAGATTAGATGATAAACAATTAGAACAATTTTATTTATCCCGAGCTCATTAATTTAGAATTGGAGAACTCATAACAATAAAAAATAGAAATTTAAACATCAGTCATATTCTTCTATTTAGGATTAGGAGAGAGGTGTATAGAAATAATTTTTCATAGAAACAATGGAAAATTAATTCTGTTGAAAATTATACATACGAACTTGTGATTGATTATAATGGATTTAACTATTAAGCAAAGAGATGAATACAATTGGAATAATAAAAGGGTATGGAAGAAACTATTATCCTTCTAGCAACATGCTGATCGGATACAAAAATTTAATTATGCATATACTTTACTACATAGATAAAGGATTAGAGGAAAACAATATTCCAAAGGATATAAGAAATATTATATGTCACAAATACTTGTTAGAATATAATGAAATATTATGCAGATAGTACTATAAATAAATCACCAAAACCATTGAAAATTTCTCAAAATATAAAAACCAATGGATTATCATCTTTTAATTATAGGCATAGAGGATATACTTATGGAAGATTTCAATCATTTGATTTAGTAAATGATTATGATATGCGGGGAAATAATCGGTTGAACTGGATTTCTTTATTTTTATTAAATAAATTAGGAAACCCTTATCTAACTATAAGTGTAGAAAGTGTAAATGAAATACTTGAAATTAAAAGTTTTGATGCTGAAAATATAAGACAAGTTAAAATGTTAGGAAATCAAATGAGTGAAGAATTTGATACAATCAAACAATTAATAAAAGACTTCAAAATTGAAGATTAAGATAAATTGAAACGAGAAATTGTTAATATCATAAACAAAAATTTAATTGAAGATAAATTAAATAAGATAGAAATTCAAATACATAGAATCGAAAAAAATCGTCGAACAACTTGGCAATAAGTTTGTAATAAGTATAAATGGAAAATTACAAAAGGATTGAAGTACAATAGATTAGTAACAATATGGAAGAATTACTCATGGTAATTCAAGAACAAAATAAAATTTTACAAGATACCATAATCTACTACAATGAAAAGAAAAATAAAGAAATACTATCAATATCAAGACCAATATTTAACAAAATAAATGAAGATACAAAATTAATAAGTTTAAGGATGCTAAGAAAAAGTATAAAAGAATTATCTAATCCAAAAATATCTGATGAAGAATTTGAATCCGAGGAGGAAGAAGAGGTATTTATTAATTTACAAGATATTGAAAAAATAATAGAACATCTAAAAATGAATGAATCAAAGCTGATGGTTTTTGAACAAGGAGAATCTAATAATAGAGCTTTCTATACTAGGGAAGAAATACCAACTCATGAAAGATTACCAAGTCAATATTTTTAAGGTTAACAAACCTGAAAAAGAATATAAAACTTCATGAGAATATAGAGAAATACCAATCAATCATGATAGAGTATGGTTAGATTTAGACTGTGTAAAATATAGAGATAAAATGATTACCGTCTGGGTAAAATCTATGAAAATGTCATTTGCATTTAACAAAATATATAGAAATAATGGTATAGAATTCCTTAAAACTTCATTTATAGGAATAATGTCACATTGGTTTATGGGACTAAGGGATGCCGATAAAAAGAAAATATTAGATGGAAAAAATAATGATCAGAATGAAAGCATGGATCAAGTTTAAAATAGATTTGAAAGTGAAATAAGAAAAGAATTTTTAGGAGAAGATTGGGAGAATGATTTTCAACAGGAAATAAAAAGGAAAAGGATGGAAAATGTAATGAAGCTAACAAGGCTTGAAATAAGTAATATATGTTATCTAGAAGAATATACATGTAACTTCGAAGAATTATATTATAAATGTGAATTTGTTAAAGATGAAAACACCGTATGCTATTTAGGGGTGGGCAAAAAAATCGTAGTCTTAAAAGAACCGAACCGAACCGAGGGTTTTTTCTAATTCGGTTCGGTTTTTATTTTTTAAAAAAACCGAAAATACCGTTTGTAAAAAAAACTGAAATGTCGGTTCGGTATTCGGTTCACTTAGCTGAACCGAAAAACCGAACCGAAAAACCAAATTATTTTTTAATTTTATTCAAATCAAACATTTGTTAATTTTTAACTGATTGTTTAAGATAACTAACATAAACTTGCATACACACAAACATGAGTATATATATGTAAGTGTTACAATGTCGTAAGTCTTTATAGATGGAGTATTCAAGTTTGGTTATGTATTTTGAAATTTTAATATTTCATATTTTGGGAGTATCTTATTAATAGTTAGTAAGATATTAGTGATAAAATGTCTTTTGAATACTTTGTATTTATTGTTAATATTTGTAATAAAATTAGGATAAATTAATTGTTGAAAATTTTTTTTACATTCATGAGGCCCAATGGGCTAAAAATTTAAAAATTCAAAATAAGCCCAATAGGCCCAGAACCGAAAAAACCGAACCGAACCGAACCGATCCGAAAAGAACCGTTTGAGTTCGGTTCTTATTTGATTCTTTTTATAAAATAACCGATTTAAATCGGTTCTACTTAATTTCGAACCGAACCGAACCGTGCCCACCCCTAATGCTATTACAATGATCTATATTTGATGAAGATACCAGACCCATGGAGGAAAAAGATTATGTTAGAATATTAACAAAGAATATGGAGATACAACAAAAATTGATACCCTAGGAAATACGATCAGATTTGCTCAAAATAGAATCAGTGAATGGTGTGATGAAATCAGATATAGAAGACTTATGAAAAAGTAAAATTGAGGATAATATTATGATGTTCTAAGTTAGAAGATGCACCAAAATTTAGATTTCAAATAAAACCTATAAATATAGGAAGGAATTTAAAAAGAAGAAATTATTTAAAGCCAACAAGATTATGTTTCATCTGTTTCTCTCCATTTTTTTTGTTTTTGTTTTCTAACACATGATGGTTACATCTCACTAAAAGATATTTTCATTAGTTTTTTCATATAGATTTATGAATATATATATATGTGTGTGTGTGTGCGCGCGCGCACGCGTGTATGTGTGATGTACTATTTCTTTATGTGTTCCAAAACGAGGACATGTTAAATATGAGGTGAGGTTATTTTTATCTTAAATTATATTTTTAAAATATCATGTTACTTTGGACACCATATGATTAATTTTAAAAATTAATTTTTATTTTACACACGCTTCCAAATGCCAAAATTACACTAAATTTCGTATTGATGAACTGTTTTATTTTCCTTTTCACACCTATAGAATGTATACAAACATTCTATCACATGACAATCTAATTCTCTATTAAAAAGAAGAGAAATTTATAAGAGGATAATTCGTGTCAGTAATAAAAGACGACAATTAGCCCATCTATTACGAAGCTTCCCACTTCTAAGGAGGCCAAAGACTTGGATTAGAAAATAAATAGGAGAGAAGCATGGAATCGCACTCCCGCCACAAATAATTCCATCCTCGAGGGTCCAGACGAAGCCAGCTCGATGACAAGAACAGCTGCCATTGCTTTAGCATAATAAGAGCCCATTTGGGATAGGGACAGCCGCACTGTGACAGCGCAGCTCTCCAAACGGGGCTTAAGCTGTTTGACTTTGAGAGCCACAGCAAGAACAAAACCACCCAAATAGGAACCCGAATGATCTCTGGATACCCCACCACAAACCTAGGCACCTGGCTTACCCTACGAAAGGCCGTCGGTATTAACAGCTAGGGACTATAGTGGACAGCAGTAATTACCGTAATCCCTCAGCTTCCGAGCAAGAGCACAAACAGGCAATCGTTGTTGAAATTTAGCCAAATGCCAAGACCAAAGGAGCTTCGCCGAAAGGACAACTCTCAGCACAAGTGAAGTTGCACATCAAACAAGCTGACACCATACGTACATGCCACGAGACCGAAAATTTAATCCCTAAGGACCCGATAAAGTAAAAATTCGCCCAAGAAGGATAGAGTATTCATCCATTGTTAATTAAGACATTTTAATTAAAAAATAAAATTAAAATATATTAATTATTCAGAGATCGGGGACTCTCAAAAATCCCCTATTATTATTTAGGGAAGAGATGATGATTCTCTTAAATAATTCTAACGAATACAAAAAAGAGACTAAATTATACACAAAATATCATAAATAAATACAAAAAAATTGATCCTCCCTCCTCTGCATTGACATCCCTAATCCTATCCAAATTGGTCAGCAATTATTACATTATAAGTCAAATCGGGCTTAAATACTATTGGAGGCTAATAAACGTCAGATAATATGAGGGGACGGCACACTAGACAAACGAGGTGGTCTGATGCTGTCGGTATAATGCTCCAGCTGTTGAAAGGATAAAGCATGGAGGGGATCGTTAAAGCCGACCGGAGACATCGTAGGTTTCATAGGTTTATTGCTCTCGTCATTTGGTTTCTTAAGAGAATCAGCTAGCTAGAGGAATAACCGATTGACCAGATCAATGTGGACCTCCAGGCGGCACAAACGGTCACCTGATCTCTGATTGGTCGCTAATTGTTCCCAAAAGAACAAGCAGGCATGCCTGAAAGTCGATGTTGTGTTTTGAAAGTCAAAACACAATGATAAATGCAAACATGTTTAAAGTAAGAAAAAATTTGTCAAAGGTCGAAGAAGACAGCCAAGTCGGTGCGATGGTAATATGTTCATAATACCCATATGATGAAAAATAATATAAGTTTATTAGTGATTGAATTGAACGACGATACATCTAAATTTATTTTGTTCCATTTCAACTGAGTTGAATTTATATTATCCGTTGACTTTATGTTATTTTAATTTATGAATTAATTAGTTATTAATTAAATTCTAATTGAATTTGTATTATAATTAACCGTAATATATTGTTTGTTAAGTTTTCTTACGTTATGCAAATGTGAAAATTTTTCTTTCAATATACTTGAAGTCAATGAATCATGATCCGGCTCTAATAACGTTTAATGGAAAATATTATAATTTGATTCATTTTTATTTTAAAAAATTTTAATGATTGAATTTTGTATACCCTATTTAAATGTTTGTTTGCATTATTTAAAAGTAAATTGGTTTACGTCAACGGTTAAGAATCGAAGTGCTAAAGAACTTGGGCCCATACCCTGTGTTGCTAAATTTATAATTGTTTGGGCCGGCCTCCCAAAAAGTTAAGTAGCGCACGGCATGACTCATTAACTGAGTGGACCGTGTTGTATCCTTATGGGTCTGCATTTGACGAAGCATTGGGCTTATGAATCTACTCTTGGATTTAAATATAATTTGATAAATTCTTTTATTATTTTTATTTAGATTTATTGTATAAAAGGTTAATTATATAAATTGTAATTATTTTTCAACTAATCTTATTATGAATTAAATACTTAGTAAATATGATGGATAAAATTGAATAGAAGACAATTTAAGTTATATAATTAAAAAGATGTATGTACCGAAAAGAGTACAAAAATTAGTGTAAAATCTATAAGACAGGGAAAAAAGTACGACTTATAATGATGATATTTTATTTTTTGCCTATCACTACTGAATTAAAAATAAAATTTAATTATATTTTTCTGCCAAAAGTTTCACCTTACCTTAATTAGTAAAAATTAGTTTCTCATAATTAAAATTAAGAGATAAATTAAAATTAAGTTAAACATAAATCCGAAATTAAATATATTATTAATTACAAAATAGAATTGGGAAGAAGAAAAATGGAGGAGAAAGACCGAAAAAAAAATGGCATGCTGAACTGGCGAATACAAATGAAGAAAACACCAAATATAAAGGGAACTTTAAATTTGCTATTTTAAATTATCTTGTGCAGTTTCTCCTATAATATGCTTTGTGCGCTCAATATCCAAACCTTTCATTTGCTACAGAGCTGGATCCAATTGTCGAAAGCTTGGTCCACGTCAAACAAAACGTGGCAAACGGATGAACGTCCAATCGAATTAAAGAACGGATAAGATTGGGCGGGAAAGTGGCGGATCGTTGAGTCGATTCGTGTAGATCCTCCAACCCGTTTTACCTAACTCGTGGCACGCGTCGGGATCGCGACCTTGAATGGTTGAGATTTTGCAAAAGTTTTCAACCTTTCAACGCATGCGTGCCTTTTGTAAGCTCATAGACATAGTAATCCAGTCAGCGAATAATCAACGTGATGCACCATAATATTCTGGCGCTCATCACACCGGATTTCAGCCTAATAAATCTTGGCATTTTTTTTATTTTAAGCTTAATTTCAAGTCGGTTTTGACCCAATCTCAAGGTTTTCGGATTCTAAATTGCCATCCGTTTCATATCCGGATCCTCGAATTAGTTAAAATTAATAATTTCCCAAATAAATATACAAAAATCACAAAATTACAAAGGTCAATAACAACGAAAGTGTAAATAAATATTTTATTATTTAGTAAACATATAGTTTTTAGCGTTAATTAGTATACATAGTGTTTGAGGGTGCACTGTGAAATGACCAGCCTGACCCTGAACGAAGAGTCGGTCTCCTTAAAAAGGAGCAGACAGCTGAAGTCTGGTAGCAGATATCTAAGAGCAGGAATTTTCTGCTCAATCACGAGGACGCCCTCTTCTGGACCATAGCACAAGCAAGACTCCCGCTAGGAGCCGAGTACCTTTTTTGCTGGAGACCAGGGTTGACAAACCCAATCCATAACGGTTAACGATATGTGCACTCCTATAAAAAAATCTAGGCACGAAACCCACTCAGCCGCAATTACGACATTCAAGCTTCCACTTCCATGAGCTGGGGGAGGTGATGGATGTGGATCATGGGGGCCCGAATTCGTAGGAAGGCTACAAAAAGACAATCAACGAAGGTAAATGAGTTAGACATTTTTACATTAGAACTTGAGAGAAAAGAGCAATTACGAAAAGAAAGGGAAAACCCCATAGGTATTCCACTGCCTAAGAGATCATTAGAAAGTCACGAGATCAGTGGCCGAGTTTCTTAAAAAAGTAAACCTAAATTTCTGACTTGAGCATCACAAGGTTTATGTCGGGAAAACTCCTGGCGTGCTTTGACCAGTTTCTGTGTGCGCAAGAGTCTGCTAAGTAGAAGTCATACAAGGCATTGCTTTGCTCGGTTAGAAAGGTTACGTGAAGTATTCTCGGTTAGTCGTGAGTTTGGGAGTTGAGGAGAGATCCTGGTAGCGGACAAGCAGACACCAGAATCTCGCATCAACACATAGAGCTGGGAAAACGAGTCATTGAGTCGTGTTCGTGTCGTGTCAGTTTCGTGTCATGTCAAATTTAGGTCGACTCAAACCCGACCCATTTAATAATTGTGTCAAAATATTGAGACCCAAACCCGACACGAAAAAATAATCGGGTTACCCAATAACTCGCTTAATATTTATATATTAAACAAAATTTACATAAAAAATTTACACATTGTTCTACATACATAATTTATCGATATTATAAAATGTACAAATCTACCAAAATATAACATATTTACACTATTGAAGTTTTAATTTTATATATATATCTCTGTGTGTGTGTGTGTGTGTAATATTATATATCGATATTATAATATATACATGTCTAAAAATATTTTACACATTTATATTATTGAAGCTCTAAATGTGTATAAAATTTTATAAATAAAATACTATATTTATATTCATCTTTTCAAAAACTAAAAACAAAAGAGAGAATCATCTCTAATATTTGAGTTTTGATAATAAGAACTTACAAATTATTTTAAAACAGAAAATATAATCAGATTATTGATTGGGTAAATAGGTTAAGAACTTTAACCCTAACCTGACACGAGAAAAAATCATGTCGATCCAGACATAACTGATAGCTCTATGAAATGAGAGTTATTACAGCAATTCTAGACTTAAATCAAGATCACTTAGAGAGTAAATGAGATGTTTTTATTATATTTTGGTTATATTTTGCATAAACATTTATTTTAGTGCGTCTTAATAAGTTTTGCTTAAATTAAAGTCATTTGTGCTCAAAACAGGTGCATAATTGTAGGTTTTCAGAAATTTATAATTCATGAAGGGATGCTGAGATATAGACCAGCAAGAGGATGAGAGAATATTGCCACAAAAGAAGTTAAGCACAACCGAGAACAGTGCAGTGCTCTAGCCGTTGTCAGAGCAACCATTGCTGTAGCAATCCTAGAGCACTAAGGGAGAAAATTTAGCACGGGTCAGCTACAGAATTGCGATATGCAATTTCCTAATTTAACTCATGCACGCCCGAGGCCTTTGTTTACCCTAGTTTTTGGTTATGAAAGGAGGCGCCCACCACATAAAAAGACAGCAAGAAATTATCATTAAAGACTTTAGATAGAAAAAGAAAAAGAAAAAGAAGATCATAATTCAAGAGGACGGCTTCAGCAACATTGAAAATTTTGGTAGAATTATTTGGATTTACTTGTTGCCGTTCTTAACTTATAACTTTCTTCTTTCTTCGTCCGATTTAATGTATCCCATGAACAATGTTGATGTTTGTTTTTCTCTTTCAGAATATGAACTAAATTTGCTTGTAGTTGAGTGATGAACAATCTAATGGATTCTTTACTGTTCTTATGAGTTGTTATGTCATTATTGTAGCATTTTACTCTGGTAGCTATTATTATAACTGTTATTTCGGTTGACCACTCATTTAATAGTTTAAGTTAAGATAGAGCCATAAAAAGGCATGTCTTAGTGGATATTATTAGAGTAATACTTGATTTTAATTTAAGTTTCTTGGATTAAGTTTATCTTGAATGTCTTAGTGGATATTATTAGAGTAATACTTGATTTTAATTTAAGTTTCTTAGATTAAGTTTATTTTGAGTCCTATAAGGGCTATACTTGAAGTTAAAATTTGTGACACACTAGACATAGGTACTCACCTTGTAGGGCGGAGAGACTAAAGGGTCATAAGGCCATGCCATAGGTAGAATAGCAAATGGTCATTGCTAATATACTTAAGGGTGTGAGAGTTTCAATACGCGACAGCTGAGGATGCAGATTAATTATGTCCAGTGTTGTAGCAATTGTTGTAGCAACTGGTGTTAACTTGATGAAAAACAGTCAGCTCATAAAGAGAGTTTGATCATTCAACTACCATATTCTCAATTGAATTTTAGACACATTTAATTTAGTTTATTTCATTACTGCATTTTTTTTATTGAATTCTTTCACAATTATCAATTTCGATAGAACCTACTTTACATTTGTTAACTTCGGACTTAAGTTAGATTGCACTATTGTGATTGTTGTAGCATTTCTAGTGACATCAATCCCTGTGAAGACGATCTTGAATATTCATCACTTTCTTACTTGTTGTATACATTTGCACATTGACATCAATAGCATTTGATTATAAAAATTTACCAATAATAACCCATTTAATAAGCGTGTTAAATTCGACAACTCATACTCATTTATTCGTATCGTGTTCGTGTCGGGTAATCGGGTCGTGTCAAATTTTGTCAACTCTAATATACATATAATAAATTGTGTAAAGAGTTTCAAAGAAAAAAAAATGTATTTAATGTATTGATTTAATTGGACGCATTGTACTTTTACATTTTGGAGAGCCTAGGCTTTACTTTTTTTTTTTTTAAACCATGCACTAGACAAGAACTTTGATAAGTACTTTTGGATTGAAACAAAAAAACACATAACCTTTTCAAAATCATATCAAACACAAATTGATATTCTTATGGTGCGTTTATTTCTCATATTAAAGAATTAAAATTCTTGAATGAAAATAATTGATGGTGTTTACTTATTAAAATAGAAGTGAGAATATGAATAAAATATATTGGCCCCACATATTTTTAAATTGAGGAATGAGAATTTAATTTCCATGGGGAGTTGGGAATTAAAATCTTGTTCCTTAAACTCATTTGACTCCATCTAAATTTCACAATTTCACTTTTGTCCTACATTAAAATATTATTGTTGATGCCAAAATTCGGATGAGTTGGTTAGTGACTCGATCTCATATCCCTGCATCAACATTAAATTTATTTGGTGGAAAACTGCTAGTTAATCTCCAAGAAGATCTTCCGATTATGAGCAGAATATTCATGAGCAGATAACCTTCAAGCTGATGATCAATAAGTACCTGAAATTACAGAGAATGGTCAGAGGCGCCAGAAGTTTTTCCAGCGTAAACCCTCCAACGCTCAAGTCAATTATCGGGTTTACAGGAAAAATAAAATATTTCCTTTTTCATTTAATGAAGAAAATAATCTTAAGTAAATGTAATAAAAGAATAAAATAAAAATTCCCAAAAAGAAAAAGTCCCTTTTGGCATGATTTTCTTGGGGTTTTTATAAACACCCCATACCCACGTCCTTAGGTCGGACAATAACCATTAATTGATCAAATTTATGCCCTGATTTTTTGGTGGAGGTTTGTAGTTGTTTATTTTGACTTAGTCTTATTTCCTGGTCATCACCTGGTCAAGGTGGTCTGCTCAACGTCATCAAAATTACCACCTAGTCGAGGTCATCTGCTTAAGCTCATAGCACCTGGTCGAGGTGGTCTGCTCAAGCTCATAGCACCTGGTCGTCTGCTCAATCTTATACCACATGGTCATCTGCTCAAGCACATACCACCTGGTCGAGGTGATCTGCTCAAACTCATAACACCTGATCGAGGTGGTCTGCTCAAGCTCATAGCACCTGGTCATCTGCTCAATCTTATACTACCTGGTCATCTGCTCAAGCTCATACCACCTATTCGAGGTGATCTGCTCAAACTCATAGCATCTGGTCGAGGTGGTCTGCTCAATCATTTGCTCACTTTCACTTGGAGGAGATCATAGTCACCCTATTTAATTTTCCAAACACCAGTCCCCTAGTTTCTAGTGTTGAGGGTAAAATAAATCAACACTGGAAACTATAAAGTTTATAATTTTACAAACTTAAAACCTTAAGCACTTAAAACATTTTTCTTTCCCTGCTGACCATGCCAAATATATATATATATATATGTATGTATGTGTGTGTGTGTGTGTGTGTGTGTGTGTGGGTGAGCAAGTATCGTTAGTTTAAGGTTTTATGCCTTATCTATAGCAAGTTTCAAGGCTGTTAACATTCTACTGTCTTAAGCAATTTTAAGGTCTTAAGCCTTACCTAGAATAGGTTTTATGGCTTCTAACATCGCATTTGCTTAATCCACTCATGAATGACTGTTTATTTTTTTTTTATACGTGACAAAGCGGATTTGGGCAAACCTTTGCCCTGGCGTAATTTATACAAATTCGGTCTGCTTGTCCTCATGTGACAGAGCGGATTTTTGGTAAACCTTTGCCTTGACGTAATTTATGCAAATTCTGCCAACTTGTCCTCATGTGACAGAGCGGATTTTTGGCAAACCTTTGCCTTAGTGTATTCCTGCGAATTTCACCTGTTCTTGCCCAATCGTCCTCACGCGACTGAGCAGGTTTGGGCAAATCTTTGCCTTAGAAAAATTTCTTGCCAATTTTGCCTGCTCGCTCTCACGCGGCGGAACAGGATTTGGCACCATGTGCCTTATAAAATTTCTTGCTAATTTTGCATACTCGTCCTCACGCAGCTGAGCAGGATTCAGCATCATGTGCCTTAGAAAGTTTCTTGCCAACTTTGCATACTCGCCCTCACGCAGCTGAGCAGGATTCAGCACCATGTGCCTTAGAAAAATTCTTGCCAATTTTGCATGCTTGCCATCACGCGACTGAGCAGGATTCGGCATCTTGTGCCTCATAAAATTTCTTGCCAACTTTTCATGCTCGCCCTCATGCAGCTAAGCAGGATTCGGCACCCTGTGCCTTAGAAAAATTCTTGCCAATTTTGCTTGCTCGCCATCACGTGGCTGAGCAGGATTCAGCACCTTGTGCCTTTGAAAATTTCTTACGAATTCTACATGTTCGCCTTTTTATAAATCATTCTCATATTGACTAACTTTCAAAAAATCAAGTTGATTGAGTTATATCACTAGCTTTAATATGAGCTCCATCAGATTGACATGTACAAACTATCCTCATTTACTAAATTACTAGTAGGTAAATACTATACCCACAAAAAAAAGCTGCAAATGCATGTTTTCATGTAGACATCAAGACATAATTTGTTAAAATTTCTGACCTGATTAGGATGCAACTTTTGGCATCAATGTCTCCTTCTAGGTGCATAGCTTGCCTCATTCGCAAATGTATCAAAATTGACTTGGCCAGTCAAATAAGAGTTTGTAAAAGTGATAAGTATCAGACACAAATTATAGATGTGATATCATTCACTAGGATTATGATTCGAAAACGTAGCTTAAATAACAACGAATCTAGCGTGCAGGTGTCTAAAGTTGTCATTGTTATGAAATATCTCAAACCAAACAACAACTTATAAATTACCCAAGAAGTAGCTCAAAAAATCAAACACATAAGTAGGGCTTTTAGCCATTTGCGACTGATGCTTCTGGTAATTTATTTATGCATTTGGGTTTTTTAATGGATAACATCCTATATGCTCCATGATTATCAATAATATATTCATTTACCAATATGATAAAAGTCCTTTGAAAAAGGTCTATAGTATCATTTATTATTGCTATGAATATTGAAATTTAAACATAAAATAAAGCATAGCATTTTAGAACACGTAATCATAAAAGAGATGGTAGTTTAAACCATTAAACAAAATCATATCATTATATCAAGGGGATGTAGTGCTATGATAATATAGAACTAAATTATATATGGTAACGTAAAAATTTCGTACTAGAAAATGGGTAACGATGATGAGTCAAAACTCTAACATATATCTCAGGTCAATAATTAGTTTTTAAGAATAAATATACAATTGAGGTTAAAGAACAAGTGCACCTGAGATTGTGCTCTGCATTATTTGATTGGCATTTCATCAAGCAAATGCCAAGCTTGACTTCGCATTCTTGCAATATTATAACTCCGGCATAAAACGAATAAAATTTGTGGGAAAGAAAAATCCAACTTTGTCAATGCTTTGAAACTTGAAAATATGCCTTTCAATTCTCACCATCAATAAGCATTTGTTTTGTTTTAAAAGCATTATTAAAGTGAGCCAAAATAGCTAATACTCGGCCTCATCCATATTATGCTAATTGTACTTCTTCCAACACTCATTAACGATTATGAGAGTTTGTGCAATGTGGATGACAGCCATTATTTACAGACAACTATATATGCTTAATTTCTAATGTTCTCTCATGCAAAGGTATAATAGAGCTATGATTAAGAATAATTCATGCTCTCAATTAGTTGATGAGTATATTGAATGAACTGAATTAGAACCTGGATTTTAGTCCTGGGCTCCTAGACAATGTTCTTTTGAGCATCACTCCCTTCAATTTTAGTTGCCGCCTTTGCTTTCCAATCCAATTAATCTCACCATCGTGAGTGTTCTTCTGTAGATTCCTGAGCTTGTTCCTTACAATTTGAGGCTGCGAAATTTTTTCAATTCTCTCAGTTATTTCATCGAACATTTGTTGTGTGTGATCTCGCGTCACCACTTTTAACAAATATCCTCTGACACCTGTTTCCAGAATCGCAAAACACCATATCTCTGCACCAAATTAGTAGTCAAATCTTTATTTTAAAATAATTAATCTATAGCAACTATGTTAAAACTGTGGCACAATCCAATTGTGAGTCTTGCATTTATAAAGTTATTAGATCATGTGCATGTGCCATCATGTTTTTTTTTTGTGAAGAGAAAGTAAAGCTTTCTAATTAAACAAACTTAGGGTGCGTTTCAGATTGAGGTTGAACAGCTGTAGCTTAAAAGTTACAGCACTAAAGTGTTTGGTAAACACTAGCTGCTGTAGCTTTTAAGCTATGTTGATATAATTTTTCACTTGTATAATATAAAATTTATTATATCTTTAATAATTTTGATAAAATTATTATTTAAAATTTATATTTACTATATGTTATTAATTTATATTTCATAATTATAGCTTTTTTTTCACAACAGCTGTAGTTTAAAAGGTACAGCACCTCAATCCCAAACGCACCCTTAGACAGTAACAACATGATTTGAACTGGAAAGTCCTCCAGCCAAACTACAGGGCTTTCAAAATCTAATGCTACTTTGGCCAATGAGTGAGCTACTACATTACAGTTTCTAAGAACGAATTAAATTGATGCTCTGCTCTGGTTCTTTAGACATGCTTGTATCTCTTCTACTGCCCAGCAAATTTCTGCCATGTTGTTCTTCCTTTGCAGTGATATCTCCACCACTTCTAAAGAATCTGACTCTATAATGATTGGATCACATTTTGCTTGGCAAGCAACTTGAATTCCAAACAATATAGCTTCCGCTTCCATACAAGCCACATCTCCTCTGAATCCAGTGCTCTGAACTACTGCAGCCAAAATTTTCCTGCTTGAATCTCTAATCACTACACTTAGTCCAGCCTTCGAATTTGCCATTTGAATTGCTGCATCCATATTCACTTTATACTAACTATTTAGAGGGGGACTCCACACCTGTTGATTATTATTGTGCTGTCTTGGAACAACTTGGACATTTGGACACTTAATTCTCAAGTACGACTCTATAGTTGCTGCAACCCGAGCTGCTGTTATTTGGGGATCTTCTTGCTTACCTTCATTTACCACTCTATTTCTTGCATACCAGATAGCCCAACAAGTTGCAATTATCAGCCCCAAATCATCTTTTTTCCTCTTCCCATATAATTCTTGAAGAACACTCAACATACATATCCTGGTGAGCTAATAGCTTTATATCCTCATAAAATTCTGTCAACTTCCATACCTTCCTAGCAGCTCTGTGTCACACCAATGCATGAAAAACATCTTCCTTGATGCTATGGCATTTCCGGCAAACAGAATCCATCACCACTTTTTTCTTCCAGAGGTTGTCTACGGTTGACAACAAGTTATAGGCAGGTCGCCACATAAAAATCTTAATTTTTTCAAGGATCTCATTAGCCCAAATAACTTTCCACTTTGATTTGGTGGCATCTGAACAGCCTGGTGTGCCTCGATATTTGACTGCTAATTGATAACCACTTTTCACTGAATAAGCACCATGCTTATCATAACTCCAGATCATAACATCTTCCTAGGGGGTTTTGGAAGGGGAATCTTCAGAATTCTCCCTGTGGTCTCCTTAGGGTAATGTTGAGCAACCATCTCTTGCTTCCATTGATTTTTCTCATCAAAGAAATTAGCCACAACAACATTATTAGATAATTTTGCTATAGATGTCGGGTTATGAAGCTCACCTTTCTTCATCCAATTCCTGCTGAACACTGAAATTTTATGTCCATTACTTACTCTCCACCTTAAACCCTCATGAAGCAATTGTCTACCCCATAAAATACTTCTCCAAATAAAAGAGGGATTTGAACCCAGTTTAGCCTCTATAAAAATTAGTGTGCTTGAAATATTTGGCTTTGAGAATTTTATCTGGATTGTGCAGAACCCTCCACCCTTATTTCGCAACCAAAGCTTGGTTGAAGCTTGAAAATTCTCTAAAACCCAACCCACCTCTTGTTTTTGCACTACACAGCTTTTTCCACCCTACCCAGTGTATACTCCTCCGAGTTTCCAAGGATCCCCACCAAAATCTCACTACAGCCCTTTCAATATCATCACAGAGGCCTTGATGAATTTTGAACACACTCATTGCAAATGTTGGAACCGTTTGCGCCACAGCTTTGATAAAGACCTCCTTACCTCGACTAGAAAATCTCATGTTTTGCCAATTTGACAGCTTACTTAACACTCTCGGCTTAATTTCATTAAAAAAACTTATTTTTTTCTTCCCACCATGGATGGTAAACCCAATTACTTCTCATGCTTAGAGACAATATTCAGTGCAAAGATGTTCTTGATTTCCTCCATTTGACTTTGGTTTGTGTTGGAGCTGAAAAACATAGATGACTTGTCATAATTAAAGACCTATCCAGAGGCGGCTGCATAACCATAAAAAATTCCCTTCAACTTTCTGCACTCAGTAGGGGAAGCCTTTGAAAAAAACAGACTGTCGTCAGTAAAAAGGAGGTGAGTGATTGACAAATTTTTGTTGAATCTCAGGCCGTGTATCAAGCTCTGACTTTTTGCCTGCTTCAACAAATTTGAAAACACTTCTGCACACATTATAAAAATGTAAGGGGAAAAAAGGCATCTTTGTCTCAATCCTCTTTGGGGGTGGATGAGACATTTTTGCACTCCATTAATTAACATAGAAAAGCGTGCTGTTGAGATGCAATTCATCACTAGATTCACCCATTTTTCAAAAAAGCCTAGTTTTTGCATGGTATGTTTAACAAAACTCCACTCAACTCTGTCATATACTTTACTGATATCTAATTTCAGAGCTACTAAGCGTTTTCTTTTGCTTTTACTTTGTCTAATCTTATTCAAGCGCTCATACCCTATGATAATACTGTCAGTAATGAGTCGATTAGGAACAAATGCACTTTGGGTGGGGGATATAATATCATTCAAGATATGCTTCAGCCTATTAGCCATTGTTTTTGCAATAATTCTATACATAATATTACATAGGCTAATTGGTCTAAACTCATTTCCTTTCCTAGACTTCTGTACCTTTGGAATCATAGCAATGTAAGTATGATTAATAGGCGCGAGATTACCCCCCTCATTCAAGATGTGTAGGCATATTTTAACAACCCATTCCTTCACTGAACTCCGGTGTTTTTAAAAGAAACTTATTGGAAATCTGTTCGGGCCAGGAGCTTTCGTTGGGCACATTTGGGCTAGTGCATTTGCTATTTCTTCCGTTGTAAAAGGTTGCTCCACGTAACTTGCCATTTCTTCCGTAATCTTGACTAACAGCTTAGATAGAATAACACTTATTTGCGTCGATGAAGGGTTTGTTGTGGTGAACATTTTTGTGAAATGCTCACCTATCACTTGCTCCACTTTCTCTGCTTCCTCAACCCAAATTCTTTTCTCATCTTCTAGGCGACAAATTATATTTTTTTCTCTCCTCACCGAAGCTTTTGAGTGGAAAAATCTTGTATTTTTGTCCCCCTCCTTCAACCAGTCAGCTCTCGATCTTTGTTTCAAAAAAATCTCTTCATCTAAAAGGATGTTGTCAATCTAGTTTTCAATTGTTTGAACTTTAGCTCCATCATCGAAATGACTATATCCGCTCTTTAATTCATTCAATTTGCCGCTTAGTTGCTCCAGCTTCCTACTTCTTCCCTCCAATTTATTTCTACTCCACAGTTTCAGCTCTACTAAAGATGATTTTGACTTCTTCTTAAACAATTCAACTGGGTTTCCACTGTTCCAGCAGCACGATTCCATCTACTCCTTTTAAATTATTTTCTTGCACTTCTCATATGGACTCCACATGTTTTCATAGTAGACCCTTTGAAAAGTTCTCTTCGTGTATCTATTGCCTTTTCCTTTTTCTATCACCTCCATCAAGATAGCGTTGTGATCTGAGCTCCATGAGATCAAATTCCGGGCTGCCTTCTCTTGGAAACAACTTCTCCAATTGATGTTGCACAAAAATCTATCAAGCCTCTCTTCGATTATGTGAGGTCCGAATCATCTATTTGACCAAGTGAAAAGGTACCCATTACTTCCTAAATCCTCCAGATCACTGTCCTTAATGGCTTCCCGAAAATTATTCACCAGTTCTGGCCTCCTAACTTTTCCCCCCATTTTCTCATTTAAATTCAATACTTCATTGAAATCCCCGAAACGAAGCCATGGTAGAGAAGATAAAGTAGCTAACCTCCTTAAAAGCTCCCAAGTATGTTTTTCTGGTCTGCTTCTGGATGGCCATAGATTCTCGTGCATCTCCAATACCTCCCATTTTCGCTATGAACCACTGCATCAACATAGTACTTGCTGTAGGATTTAATGTCCACCACTATCTCAGGATTCCACATTATTGCCAACCCTCCTCTCAGTCATTCTCTACTAACCGCAAAACAATTTTGAAAGTGTAATTTGTATGCCTTTTCTTGCATTTTTCTAACTGTCATCTTTGTTTCACAGAAGAATAAGAATTGAGGCTTATGCTTCTGTAAAGGTTGGTGGGCTTCTCAGAACATTCAGCCTTTCCCCAACCCCCAAACGTTCCAACTTAACGCTTTCATTACTCTTGGTGGGGCTGTCTTGCAGCCTCCGCCGATATCCCATTCATCACATTTTGAATCTTCTCGCTGACTTCCCCAAACTCATTTTCGAAAATCAGTTTAGTTGCTGCAGCTTTGTTTTTTTTAGTATTGTGGTGAGTAAACAACCCTTTTTGGGCTATTTGTTTTGCTTCTCTTCATTTTTCTCCCACTCCATAAAGCAATCATGCCTTTTTAATTGAATGAGCCTTTCATTTGTTCCCGTCTTTACTTCCACGTTGCGAGCTTGAAGCTTCTATTTCTTTTCTTGGGCTTGCTTTTATCTCCCTCTGGTCCATCATTAATTTCCTTCATTTTCGATTCAAGTTGGACTGGGCTCTCATTTTGTTTTTGTTGACTGCCCATTCCAAATGTGTTCCACTTTGTTTTTATTGCTCCCCCCTTAAAATTCTCCGCGTTGCTTATATCGATGGATCTTATTTTTTTAGCATTTCCTTCTTGCAAAATTATTTCCCTCTCTTCTCTTTTCCCGCTTAAAGCTTCTGCTTTTTTTCCCATATCCCAATGCTCTGTGTCTTTGCTAACAACTTTTTCATTTTCACTCCTTCTACCTATTGGCTCCCTATAGTCTGTATCTCTAAGCATTAATTGTGTCCCAACCACCTTCTGCAGCTTACCCATAGCTCCGGTTGTATTATCCATACCCGGGTCCGAAAAATGTCTACTAGATCCATCTTCATTACCCAAATCTCCCTCTCTACCTTGTTTCGTTTATGTCGTACCTTAGTTCTTTGTATTTTTAGTTAAGGTTGCAAAATTTGTATGTGAATTACTGGGTTGTGAATCTTACTTATCTTTCCTTCTGCTCTGTTTTAGTCTTTCCGTAATGGCCATTGCTCTTAGCCATGGACTGTAAGCCATTTCATCTTTGGACTGAGATTTGCAATGGGCACATTCTCTGTATTAGTGCCCTATACCCCCGCAACAAAAGCAAAAATCTGGCAGTCGTTCATACATTACACGCATAGGGATATCTTCATCATCATCCCCCTCTTATTCTAGCTCGATGATCTTTTTTAATGGTTTGGTAACATCCACTAAAATTCTCATTCTTAAGAATTGCCCAATGTTAACATAAATATGTTAATAATATTGATTTTGATGATAACAAATTTTATATGGTTTTTGACAAAAAAATAATAGAGATATTTCTTAATAAATGAAAGCCCTTTTATTCATTGCCTTATTTCTTCATAAAAGATGGACTTTCAAATTAGAAAGAGATTCTCTACAAAAACTTGTTTAAAATTG
>MKYO02025389.1:106376-245191 GCA_002013955.2 Citrus medica | reverse complement strand
CACTTTGGATGAAACAAACACTTAGAGATTATGGCATTAATCTTGAACAAATTCCTATAAAGTGTGATAATACTAGTGCTATAAACCTTTCAAAGAATCCCATTCAACATTCTCGAACCAAGCATATAGAAATAAGACATCATTTCTTGAGAGATCATGTTCAAAAGGGAGATATTGCATTAGAGTTTATTTCCACAGAAAAACAACTTGCCGATATTTTCACAAAACCGCTTTGCGAAGAACAATTTTCAAAAATTAGGCATGAACTTGGGATGATGAAATTCTTGCATTAACATCTCTATTCATGCTATTGAGTGTACTGAATTGATTGATTACTAATTATGAAATGTTTGAGCTTGGTAGACAAATGATGAATTTGCATTGATAACTCTTGATTATATAAATTGATTGGTTGAAAACATGTCCATGAATCATGCATTAAATTGGCTCATAAAATATTTTCAGATCAATTAAATGATCTTGGAATGTATTATTTGCTGGCCAAAAATTAAATTAAATGTGCGAAATTACAGATAAAATAAACGGTCAGCCGTTTCCTATAAACGGATCACCGTTTAATTCCAGAAACGAGATTATGTGTCTGTCCGTTTACCCTTTCACCGTTTGCCGCAATCGGTGAACCGTTTTTCAACAGAGAGTCCTCTAACAGTTACTCCTTAGATGTTAAGCGCTTAGGCTTTCACCGTTTCCCTTTCTTCAGCCTCTGGAAGTTACCCTTTAACCGTTTAAATAAACGGTTAACCGTTTTCGCGAAGTATATAAACTGTTCAAAGGTTTTCTTCTCCTTCTCCAGTTGCCCTTTCACCGTTTCCACAATTGTTGCGCAGCCGAAGGTTTCTCCGTCCTCAAATCCTCATTTTTCTTGCTTTCCTTGCCAAATCAAACCTTTAAAATCATTTCTTATCACCTTTAGAACAATTCTACCGATTCAAAACTTCAAATCGAGCCCAAAATTCCAAAATCCCATATCTAAACCCTAAACTGTCGCGAGTCAGATTTCCTTGTTCCTAATCCGATTTCCACCTTTCTTCAACCAAATTGATCGTCCTACTCACATTCTCTACTCTTCCTTAAACCTTCTATCGATTTTCTTTCGTTCCATTACGTATTTCCATGGCTGAATCATCTCGGAGAAATCCCAGGCGAAAATCTATGCCTCCAAGGAATCCCATACCACCTCGAGAGGTCTCTGAATTTGCAAGGATTCACTTCCCCACACCTGCCTTGGCTAAGCGGTTCGAAGATCGCTTTGATGGTCGAAAGGTACTTGATCCTTTTTTTGTTGATATTGATGATTTCCGCAACTTAGTTGTATGTGGTAGAAGTATTCGGGATATGCTTCTGCCTTGGGAGTCTGGTATTGATTTTGATGATCGAGTCTATCCAAACTTAGTGCGAGTATTTTATTCGAACATGCAAATCTCCGACAGTCGCTCAAATAGGATAGTTACTCAAGTCGGCCGTGTGCAAATAGATTTTGATGATGCGGACTTAGCTGACCTTCTTGGTATCTCTTGTGAGGGGCTTGATATATACACCTCTAGGAAAGCCCTTTCTTTTGACAGTTTTTCTCATACTCATGGGGTCCGTAATATATGTCGTCGTCGAGACTTATCGGATGAGATTTGTTTGCTTCCGTTTCGGTCTCAACTTTTACCACTCCAAGTTCGCATTCTTCACTCTATTTTACAGCACATAGTGACACCTAGGAAGGGTCACTCGGATGAGGTTACGAGGTTGGACGTTGCCCTATTAGATAGCCTTCTTACAGATCGTCCCATTAACCTCGGGTATATTATTGTGCGTCATATGTTGAGTACTCCAGTGGTCAACCATCGCTTGCTTCCTTATGGCAGTATCATCACTAAGATACTGCGTCACTTTGAGGTTCCACTTCTTGATACTGGACATATGGAGCCTCGACGGATTGGTTCCGAGGCCATGACTAGTATTGGTTTTTCTAGGAAGAATGGAGTGTGGATAAAGACAAGCAACTCCAAAAACCGGGATACCTTGATTGCTCCGGAGGACGATCGGATGCTCAATGATGTCTATTCTCCAGATCAGCTTCCTGACTTTAGATTAGGAGCTCATCCTCCTCCTCCGCGTCGTCGGTTTGTTCCTCGGCCTCCTGATGACTCAGCCTCTGAGGAGCATGCGTTGGATACTGACATTCCCTCCTCTTCCGAGCCGCCTCCTGCTCCTGAGCCATCTGCTGTTCCTGCGCAGCCATCTGCCGCTATGCCGCCTCCTGAGCCATCTGCTGTTCCTGAGCAGCCATCCGCTGCTATGCCGCCATCAGCTTCAGTTCAGCCTCCTGCGTCAGACGTTGTCCAGCAGTTGGTTGCTGATGTTCACCGGATCTCGGAGCGCCAGCAGCTGATTCTTGATCGGTTGGACAGCATTTCCCGTGACCACCAGCAGCTCCGCTCTGACTTTCAGACTTTCCAGCAGCAGAGCATTGACCAGCAGCTCGAGCTTATCGCCGGACAGCGCATTCTTCTCCGCTATTTCGACTATGATCCGGGGAGCACATCTTCTCCGCCTCCGTAGTTTCTGAGCTCTGTTTTCGCACATACATTTCATATTTTGGTTGTTTGCATTTATATTTTTTTTGGATTTTGATGCATATGTGTGTGATGTTCTTGATGATTAGATGATTGCTGATTTGTGATTACTAATTGTTGGACATTGGAGTGTTAGTATGTTTGTGGATATTGGAGTGTTGTTTTGTTTTGTTCATGGAGTTGTTGGCTTGTTGAAAGCAAACGTTGGTGTTAATCTATTTTTGGAAGTGTACTATCTCATTTTGTATTAGTGGTTTTGTTCATTTTTAAGGGGAAACTCTGCCAAAATTTTCGCTCGCCAAAACCGGGTAACTTCTTTAACGGATTTGCATTTTTCCTATTCTCTCTTTTCTTTTTGATGATGAAGGGGGAGATAATTATGATTTTTAAAAATGGATTTATTGTAAAAAGGATTTAAAATGGGGATTAAAATGGGGAGATTAAGAATGAATTTAAAATTGTTTTCTTAAGCAATAATCCTGTTATTAAAACATGTCTCATTCTGGCCATACACTTAGGGGGAGCACATATTAAGGGGGAGCTAAACATTGATTAGAATTTGTCATCATCAAAAAGGGGGAGATTGTTAACATAAATATGTTAATAATATTGATTTTGATGATAACAAATTTTATATGGTTTTTGACAAAAATAATGGAGATATTTCTTAATAAATGAAAGCCCTTTTATTCATTGCCTTATTTCTTCATAAAAGATGGACTTTCAAATTAGAAAGAGATTCTCTACAAAAACTTGTTTAAAATTGCAATTCTGGTTATAAACGGTGAACCGTTTATTTAAAACGGTTAACCGATTAAAGGCAGAGAGCAACATATTTCCTAAACCTCTAACCGTTTATGAAAAACGGAAAACACAAAAGATGGGAAGGTTACTGGAAATTAACGGTAAACCGTTTATTTCAAACGGTTAACCGATTAAAGGCAGAGAGCAACACATTTCCTAAACCTCTAACCGTTTATGAAAAACGGAAAACACAAAAGATGGGAAGGTTACTGGAAATTAACGGTAAACCGTTTATTTCAAACGGTTAACCGATTAAAGGCAGAGAGCAACACATTTCCTAACCCTCTAACCGTTTATGAAAAACGGAAAACACAAAAGATGGGAAGGTTACTGGAAATTAACGGTAAACCGTTTATTTCAAACGGTTAACCGATTAAAGGCAGAGAGCAACACATTTCCTAACCCTCTAACCGTTTATGAAAAACGGAAAACACAAAAGATGGGAAGGTTACTGGAAATTAACGGTAAACCGTTTATTTCAAACGGTTAACCGATTAAAGGCAGAGAGCAACACATTTCCTAACCCTCTAGCCGTTTATGAAAAACGGAAAACACAAAAGATGGGAAGGTTACTGGAAATTAACGGTAAACCGTTTATTTCAAACGGTTAACCGATTAAAGGCAGAGAGCAACACATTTCCTAACCCTCTAGCCGTTTATGAAAAACGGAAAACACAAAAGATGGGAAGGTTACTGGAAATTAACGGTAAACCGTTTATTTCAAACGGTTAACCGATTAAAGGCAGAGAGCAACACATTTCCTAACCCTCTAGCCGTTTATGAAAAACGGAAAACACAAAAGATGGGAAGGTTACTGGAAATTAACGGTAAACCGTTTATTTCAAACGGTTAACCGATTAAAGGCAGAGAGCAACACATTTCCTAACCCTCTAGCCGTTTATGAAAAACGGAAAACACAAAAGATGGGAAGGTTACTGGAAATTAACGGTAAACCGTTTATTTCAAACGGTTAACCGATTAAAGGCAGAGAGCAACACATTTCCTAACCCTCTAGCCGTTTATGGTTAACGGAAAACACCCAAAATGGAAAGGCTACTGGAAACTAACGGTGAACCGTTTATTTTAAACGGTTAACCGATAACGTCCAGAATTGAAGGTTGTCCTCCTCTGGCACTGATGAGGCCAAATTTGTTTTGCAGGTTACTGGAGTCAAACGGCGCACCGTTTATTACAAACGGTTAACCGATAATATCCAGAGAAGCCACTTCACGCAAGTCCTTAACCGTTTAGTGTAAACGGATAACCGATGTTCATCTTGCAGGTCTCTGGAAGTTAACGGCGAAAGGTTAAACGTAAACGGCAAACCGTTTATTTGAAATCTGGTCCAACGGTAACTTTGATCAATCGAAACGGCTAACCGTTTATTACTAACGGCGAACCGTTTTCTGTCCGACAGTTTGTAACGGCTAGATTTTCAGCTCCAGATATAAATAAGCTCATTCAAATTCAAAGAAGATTGATCACAACACGACCATTGAGCTAATATTCGAGAATACAACCTTCATAGAGCTTAGAACACACTCTTGCTTCATCTATTCACATATTAAGCATCATTGTGTAATCTTATATATTGTGAGAGGCAAAAACAGTTTGTAATCTTTTACTTTGAGTGATTGTAAGTGTTGGGATACACTTGGGTTAAGAGATTGGGAATAATCTCTTGTTGTAAAGGTCCATTGACACCTTGGAAGTCAAGTGTAAGCATTTGAAGCCTTGGAGGCTTGCTTAGTGGAATCCTCAAGCCCGGAAAGCTTGGAGGCGTGGACGTAGGCGAGGTTGGCCGAACCACGTAAAAATCTCGGTGTTTGAATCTCTCTTTCCTTATCTTTTTATATTGTGATCATCTTAATTGTTATTGCTTTGAATTTGATTTATAATTACATTAAGATTTTTTTTGATAAATTGAATAATTTTTTAGAATCCCAATTCACCCCCCTCTTGGGTTGCATACTTGTATTTCACCCAATACACTCCCATGCTGCGTCAGTTTCTACTTCCTCTACCTTCCCAATCACCTCGCCCAAGACTGTTGCCATCTTCTTTGTCATGCACATAATAGGAACGTCATGAATTTGTACCCAAAATGATACATGTCTAAAATCTTTCTTTTTCACATCCCCTATCCCGACTGGTTCTGTAAGCACCATGAGAGCTCTATCAAAATGCGATGGCCCCCCAGCCATTATACTTCTCTTATCTACCTCTGAGCCGAATTTGAACATGAGCACATTGTCTCCGAGACTCTCTATCTTCACTTCCTGTGATGTTTTCCATACTCTTTGTACAGTCATCTTCAATCCTTCACTATTCACTCCCCTTGTATTGAGAACTTTTCCTATCAAGCAGCCAACAACTATTCTTTCCCTATTTGCTTTCATTTTGCTCATGAAGGTAACCATCCCCTCTTCCTCATCACTTAACCTTATAGCTCTGTATCTTTTAATTAACTTTTATGTTTCCATCTGGTAAGAGTAACTGCTCACAAGAACCTTTTTTGGTTGGTAGCCTAACTCCCAACTACAATCTTTAAGGCATGTCTACCCTTACTGGAGAAGCTCTATCTTACCACAACTACATCAATACTCGATATCTAACTTGAGAACCACTCACTTAGGAATGACTTACGAGAGTCATGACAACTCTATTCTAACATTTCATCTTTTAAGTTTTCAGAGAAAACTCAAAAGAGAGAATTTAACGAACCCACTCTCTTAATCGCACAAGTTTTTCCATCTGCCATCATGTTTAAAGTAACTAAGATCTTAATTTTTCTAAGCTTGAAATATGTGCAGAATTTTATGGCAAGCACATGATCTGGAGAGAAGTTTGACTATAAAGCAACAAGCATTAAAATTCAACATTTCTCAAATTCGTACTTCCCAACCAATTTCTAATTATTATGAAAGTTAAATTTCTCAAGTCGGTGTCATGTGAATACGTAAGTTTACCAATAGGGAAACAAACTCAAACTATACCGATGAGTAAATAGAAAGTAATCACATCAATTTAATAGAAAATACAAGCAGAAATGAAAATTGTGAGACGGATTTTACCGCTCTTGAACTCATGAATGTCAACATTGGTTTAATTTTTACCAATTCGATTCATTTCTTTTTCGCGTGAATCCAGAAATAAAAGAGAGCTTGCTGCGATTCATGCATGATAATATTCGACCCTAGATAGAGACAAAAGGTTGGATGTTTGTATCGATTCCCCACAGACAGTGCCAAAATATTAATTTTGAAATCTAGTCACCCTTTGCCCGACCAGATCGTTCCACCAACGCTTGTGTCGACAACAGAGAAGAGGTTGCACTCTCCCTGCTTTAGCAATTGCCCAAGCTCCTGAGACCTAAATCACTCTTTCTCTTCTTTCCAAGCCTGCGTTCACATAAACAAGTCAGAGACGCCAGTGGTTTTTCCGGCGTAAACCCTCCAATACTTAAGTCAGTACAAGGTGTTTACGGGAAAACTATGTGATTTAAGTCGAGTAAACTAACTATAATATTCTCTAACACAATGTGTATCAAAGATCTGTATAGAATAAATTCTGGTTTCAATTTGGCAGAGTTTTCCCTTCTCCTTCAATTTTTTGTCCCTCTTCTTCATCGGTTTCTTGGCCTTTTATAGGCAATCATCCCACGTTTTCTGAGTATTCTTCATGCCCCCCATTTTAGGGTGATGACGAACCTTCATAAGTCTCCAACCACCGAATCGTAGGTAAACGTGGGACGTCATGTTCTCCCCAGTAGTTTGAGGCATGGCGAAACTATCGTGAGTTCGTGAAATGGTGTCCTCTTTCTTTGGGTGATGAGTATCTGGTCGGTATGTACCTCTAGTCGGTACTCATTTCTAGTTGGCATATGCTCCGTATAGGATGTATTACCATGACTCTGCTCGTGCCATTCAGCTGGGGAGATTCGCCCCAAGGTGAGGAATGAGGAGATAGCTGAGCTGGTACTTTTCATTATTCAACACCAGTCCCCAAGTTTCTAGTATCACGAGTGAAACGAGTTGAAACTAGAAACTAAGAGTTGACTCTGGTCGCCTCTGGGGAGCATCCTCCTGAGGTGATGTTTATGATGACGGACCTGAGGTGATGTTTAAATAGGGTGAGTTAAATAGGGTGACTATGATCTCCTCCAAGTGAAAGTGAGCAAATGGTTGAGCAGACCACATCGACCAGGTGCTATGAGTTTGAGCAGATCATCTCGACCAGGTGGTATGAGCTTGAGCAGATCACTAACCAACTCATCCGGATTTTGGCATCAACAATTATTATATTATTTTTATTGTTATTATTCTTATTTTTGTAATTTTTATCAATTATTATTATTATTTTTGTTGTTATTATAACCACGACAACGACAACGATGATGATGATATGTTGTTGTTATTATTATTATTAAAAATAATCATTTTGAATAACAATAATTATAATAAATAATGATACTAATTAACTAATGTCATTTTAATAACTCGCAATAATCTATTATAATTCTAAAATAAAATAAATGCATCAATAACAATATAATTTATTTTAATTCTGATTTCTACAATTAAAATAAATATTTATCCTTTTTATTTTTTTTATTTTGATTCCAATTATTATAATTTCGGACTATCCCGATGGCCAATTAGTCACGGACGCGATCCATATGCACGTGTGCAACTCACGTGGCGAACTTGGTGTACACAAACAGAGTTTCAGTGTCCAAAGGTGCTATTGTCTGAAGGACATGTGTAAAAGGAATCACGATCATCCAATGTCTGGCGCGGTATGATTACAGGGACACAAGGCGACTGATAATTTGGTTAATTGCTTCTCTTGAGGTTCGCTACCGGAGTTCCCAACCTAACTTCTCCAACCACCGAATCGTAGGTAAACGTGGGACGTCATGTTCTCCCCAGCAGTTTGGGGCATGGCGAAACTATCGTGAGTTCGTGAAATGGTGTCCTCTTTCTTTGGGTGATGAGTATCTGGTCGGTATGTACCTCTGGTCGGTACTCATTTCTAGTTGGCATATGCTCCGTATAGGATGTATTACCATGACTCTGCTCGTGCCATTCAGCTGGGGAGATTCGCCCCAAGGTGAGGAATGAGGAGATAGCTGAGCTGGTACTTTTCATTATTCAACACCAGTCCCCAAGTTTCTAGTATCACGAGTGAAACGAGTTGAAACTAGAAACTAAGAGTTGACTCTGGTCGCCTCTGGGGAGCATCCTCCTGAGGTGATGTTTATGATGACGGACCTGAGGTGATGTTTAAATAGGGTGAGTTAAATAGGGTGACTATGATCTCCTCCAAGTGAAAGTGAGCAAATGGTTGAGCAGACCACATCGACCAGGTGCTATGAGTTTGAGCAGATCATCTCGACCAGGTGGTATGAGCTTGAGCAGATCACTAACCAACTCATCCGGATTTTGGCATCAACAATTATTATATTATTTTTATTGTTATTATTCTTATTTTTGTAATTTTTATCAATTATTATTATTATTTTTGTTGTTATTATAACCACGACAACGACAACGATGATGATGATATGTTGTTGTTATTATTATTATTAAAAATAATCATTTTGAATAACAATAATTATAATAAATAATGATACTAATTAACTAATGTCATTTTAATAACTCGCAATAATCTATTATAATTCTAAAATAAAATAAATGCATCAATAACAATATAATTTATTTTAATTCTGATTTCTACAATTAAAATAAATATTTATCCTTTTTATTTTTTTTATTTTGATTCCAATTATTATAATTTCGGACTATCCCGATGGCCAATTAGTCACGGACGCGATCCATATGCACGTGTGCAACTCACGTGGCGAACTTGGTGTACACAAACAGAGTTTCAGTGTCCAAAGGTGCTATTGTCTGAAGGACATGTGTAAAAGGAATCACGATCATCCAATGTCTGGCGCGGTATGATTACAGGGACACAAGGCGACTGATAATTTGGTTAATTGCTTCTCTTGAGGTTCGCTACCGGAGTTCCCAACCTAACCTGCAGACAAGTGTGATGATTGATGATTGATGATTGATGATTGATGATTGATGATTTGATGATCAGATTCTATCTCATGTGAGAACGCCTTTTGTGTATTTTATGGACCGTCCAATCCCTCAATTCACCATTCGTCTTTTCAATTGACGATCTTTTTTTGGGTAGAGTACCTAACCATTTCAAAGGAAAAAATAATAAAATAATGTAAGTTATCTTAATTGATAAAAGTTTTTTTGGGTGATATAAGATGTTTGGGGCTAGAATATGCTTATCTAGATTGAATAAAAATTAAATTTAGAATAGAGTTGACCATGAATATTGTAAGCGCTTTTTTTTAATGTGAACAAATTATTAAATCGTACAATTTAATAAAATTAATTTTTAATATATTATAAAATTATGTAATTTAATAATATTAAAAAGTAATTTTATTAAACCACACGGTTTAACAGTATTTTCATATGAAAAAAATGAGAGTACCTACATTAAAAAATGACTAGTATATAATTATTCTCAAATGTGGGTGTCTTAATTTTTTTTAATATTTTGACATGTTGTTAAACTATATGCTTTAATAGAGTTTTTCTAATGAAGTATAAAATCATACGGTTTAATAGAGTGTCTTCATAAAAAAATAAGGTCATTTATACTAAAAAATGACTATATATATATATATATATATATATATATATAAATTTTTCAGTAAAACTTATCCCAATTTTATGGTTTATCACTTTATCTTATTTCAAATAAAACTAAAAAATAGAAAAAAAAACCCGTTAATTTTTTTGATATAACCCATGATTTGTTAAATTATTGAATCGAAACCGAATTTACTCACCCTTAAACAGAAAATTGTAAAATATATTATTGTTATATTACAATTATAAGTGTGGTTGTAGTTTTTTTTCTAAATTTGTATTTAGTATTTATTTGGTATTGACTTTTCTACCAACAGGCAAAGCCTTAACGCATATATATATATATATAATTTTTTTTTCCTGTCCTTGCCATTACACTCAAAACCAACCAACTTCCCAAAATCCAAACCAAACAACTCAACCATTGGCTCCTGAATCCTGAGTCCCATAAATTCTCACTACTCCAAACTTTCCACACACAATCTGACAATCAACACTCCTTTCCCCGAACTCCCAAATTTTGACCAATTCCCATTTTCTAGAAACACAACAACTCCTATTTATTGACCACTTGACTTCACCCAAAAGTGTTTTTCCCTCTCCTTAATTATTAGCTTTTCCGTGTGGTGCACTCACAACAATAATCACATTCCGAAGCCAAAAGCGAAAGCCAAAAGCAAAACAAAAACAAAACCCAGAACCAAACACCCTCCCCGGATGCAACCGAGAAATCCAGATGCCCACGTCAATTTTTCACGCGACTATAAATTGCTAGCCACTCTCTTTATTGCGCAAGCTAGCTTAAGCTTCAAAGCTTCTTCAAATATTAATTTAGTTGTTTCGTTTAAGCGTTTCATCTCTCAGCATGACTTGTATCATTAACTCTACTCAATCTTTAGTCTTGGCAACTGCCATGGTCGTCTCCAGCACTGTCCTCTTTCTTGCTTTCTCCAAGCAAAAAAATGATTCTAAAGAACCCCAAGAGGAAACCCTACGTTCTTGCTTGTATTCAGGTATGATACGTCGAGCAGGATTCGAATCTCAAGACTTCTTTATTCGTCGAATTTTTCTTTCGCAAAGAAAATTTTATGATCATTCTTTTAATTTTTGTTCTGTTGTTTTGTAAATTCTTTTGTAGAGGAGAAGAAGAAGGGGAGGAAGAAGAAGAGGGTGCAATTTGCGGAGAATGTGAAGGACACAGCTGGGAACGGAGAGGAGTACAGGAAAGAGTACAACAAGAAATTTACAAAACAATTTGATAGACCTTGCAGAAATGATCAAATTCAAGGGATGCCCGCTAATAGAGTTGCTTTGTACAATGGAATTCTTAGAGACAGAGTCCACAGAATGGAATACTCATATTGAAAGTTTTTGATTAGTCAAATGAATGTAAATGTCGTAAATAGAGCTGTATTTCGTCCAATTAATGCTAGTTTTAAATGACAAAAATTGGACATAGATTTCGTGTTGTAAGTTCTCCATGTAAAATTTGACAAGTTAATAAATTAATCTGTATCTTTTTGACATTTTTGGTGTTCTGATGTCTTCCCACTGAAATCGTTTATATTTTAATTAGGCTTGAATTTCTTAAAATTGGAAATAGAAGAATCTAGTCACTTGGGCGTGAAGCACGATCTAACATGTATAGACTAACAAATAATAATAAAATATGACTCCATGCAACAGTGGAAGAATCTAGTCAACTCAGCTTAATCCAATAAAATCTGATAATTGCTTCTAATAGTTGTATCCATGTGAGAACGATTGCAACGTTTGAAGACGAAATTTAACATTGTTTCGGCAATAAAGATTGAATATGTATGTGGTCAGGAATATGTTTGTTCGCGTATGCATGAATGTGTGAATAAAAGGAGTCTCAGATGTTTACGGAGTTTTTTTTTTTATTATTATTATTCATTTCTGGTTAATTATATCATTATATGTTTCAATCAGTCATCATAATAATGCATGTATCTACATAAACAAAGAGTAATATTCTGGAAGCATCAAAGACGTTCTCGTGTAAGAGATAATCTTTTAACTTTCTAATTAATTACAAGATCATCATCTATACATTATTTTTTTTCTTTTGAATGATTTTGATACTCACGTCCGCTCAATCAATTCAATCCACTTTCGGTGGCATGTCACACGCATCATGTGTAAATCTGGCTAATGAAGCTACACGAACAAAATGGAGCCCAGTGCAAGTGTGAAATCTTTTGCAAGTTGGTACTTGGTACCCTTGGGAGAACTGAAGGGAATGGAGTTGATGATCGCTTTCAATTATTGAGTGCCAGAGTTGCATGAGAAAAAAAAAAGGATACCAATCCAACAAGAAGCCTAACAATTTTGACCAAACACCTGGACCACTGGCAATGGGTCTTCTCTCTCTTTTTTTTGGTTTATTTTCATTAACTCGTTTTATTGTTGCTACTTTTGGATATGTTCGAGAGGACAGATATTTTAGATTTATGGCTCTTAAGAATTTCTGAGTTTAATCAGCAGCAGCGCGACAGGTGGGTGGCAGCGTGGGAGCAAAGGGCAAATCAGCTAGGCAAACAGTATGGACTGCATTTAATTTTTTAGAATTAAGGTTCAGTACTAAGTTGAATTTTAACTACGCGGTACAGTATCGGTTAAAATTTATTTTTAATTTTATTTTTAAATGTTACTTACAAATAAAAAAAAATTATTTTCATCCTTAAAATTTTATGTAATAAATTATTTCTTTTTTACTTTTTAAATAATAGTTTAAAATATCATTTCGCTAACTTACTATTAATTTTTTTATTATTAACTGGTAATTCATTGAGGATAAAATATAATTTCTTATTGAAGTGATACAAACTATATTAAAATAAATTTTTTACACAATTAAATAACACTACAAAACATGTAAAATTCATTAATATTTTCTTAAATAAAATCAACGATGAAATAGTTTGATATAACCATTGAATAATCATCATAAGTAACAATTACTTGAAATATAAATTTTTCATCTTTTCGGTATTTATTGTTTAGTGGGATTAGATAAAAATCATTTTTAGTCAGATGTCAACTTTTGTTTATTTTTTTAATTTTCTTTCTAATGGAAAATCTTTTTTTAACCTCAATTAATTACTAATAAATGGCATTTAACTAACGGTGAGTTAACATAAGAATGTTTTGGGCTATTGTTTAAAAAATATGGATGAAATGAGCTATTGTATAAAACCATAAGGATCAGAAGAGATTTTCCCCCTTACAAATAACTACTGATTTAATGATTAGAAAAAAAAATAACTCAACACTAAATCTTTATCTAATTATTAAACCTCAAGAACTTGTATCAATGGTTGACCTCAGACTATATAGTAGATCATATTGATTGTAATTTTTTAAAAAAATTATTACTCAACTACCTAATTTTTAAGGAAAATTTACGAAAATAACCATAAAACTTTTGCTATTTTCACAATTAATCCTCTCAATTTTTTTCTATCAACATTAGCCAAACACACACTTTTCTCCTTAAATTACCCTTCTTTACAAATCAGAAGCAACTTTCTTTCTCCCATTTCGTCAAACCAAAGGCAACTTTCCACTCTTGAATCATCAACCAACGGCGACGGCAAAAGGCAACGATAAAAGTGAAATACGATCATAATCTATCCGGATCCACCACTAATTGGCATCACATAGTGGTATGAGTTATTTTCTGAACTTGCTCGAGAGTTTCAATGAACTGTGAGTTGTGGGTGAATCTAGCGACAGGCTGCCTGTTGCACGAAATTTCACGCGACAAGGAATCTGTTGCACCAAAACTTAGTGCGACAGGCACCTGTCTCACCAAGGCTTGGTACGACAGACAGCCTATCGCACCAAGCCTTGGAGCGACAGGCAGCCGACGATGGGAGGTTCTTCGGTTTGGGAGAGATGGGAGAAAGAGAGATTGTTGGGGAAGAGATGAGAAAGAGAGGTATTTTGGTCTTAAAGGATTTTTTATGACTAATGTTGATAGAAGTTTATTTGGGGGATTAAGATGGAAAAAGTCAAAATTTTTATGGTTATTAATGTAAATTTTTCAATTTTTAACCATTGGGCTCTAAAGTTCGGTGGGACAACTTATATTTTGAAAATTGAGAGACATGTACTCGATTCCTACCGTCAATAAGAATTTTAGTATAATTCTAAAGAGTTAGGACATATTTGTTAAATATTTAAAGTTTAAAATTTTATTAATTTCATATTTTTTAAATTTATTTTTTTTTATTTTTATAATTTATGTTTGATTTTCACATATATATCATTTTTATTTAAATGGAAAGTAAATACTAATATCTATCTATTAAATACACTTATTTGTTAAACTATAAAACTGAACAAGAGACAAGAACTAATAAACAAAATTCTCTCTCCTCTAATTAATATTTTGTGATTTGTTCTCCCCCACTTATCTCTAGAGATTTGTTCTCTAATTTATCTCTTCCGATTGTCGTCTTTCTCATCTTCTGTGTCTATCTCCTTGCTATAAAATGCCTTATCATGCCAAGGTAAGCCATGACCACCAAAACTTCTCCCTTGTTACAAATAAAAGACCTGGTCTAAGCTTTAAATTCTTATGTAAAGTCTAACAACATGTAATAACATCGATACTTATTCAAGTGAAACTATTTTTTTAGATTTATTTTAAAGCAAAATGAAACAATGATTTTGGTGGTTATGTCTTGTTTTTAATTACTTTGGCTTTTCATGGCCCGAAGGGTGCATGTACAGTAGAACGAGAAAGATGGGAGAGATGAGAGATAAAACATACAAATCGAGAAGTGAGGAGAGAGGGATCAAAGATAAAACATAAACTTAACAAATATTAAAATTTGTATATAAAGTTGTGTCTCTTGAACTTATTCCAAAGCTAAATATTATATATCTCAATTACATACACTTATTTCTTAATTCTTTAATGCATTTTGACTTATAAGAAAATAAATATTAAATAGCCATATTTATTTTTATTTTTACATATAAGAATAAATAAAATACCTCTTATATTCATATATTAAATCAATCAAATGTTTATATTAAGACCTATTTAGATTTTTAAATTTCAGACAAAAATGCAAACATTACCATAAGTTATTGCTAATTAAAAATTTTGACACAAATCTTAATCCATTGATTTTTTTTTTAAAAAAAATCTAATGGCAGATGATGAGCTATCATAAAAAATTACTTTGATTTTCAATATTTATTATTGAATTGTTAAAAATCAATAGTTTAAGATTTATGTTGAAATTTTAAGTTAAAATAACCCCACTCAGTACCTAAATAACTGGTATAAATATTAAAATGTTGCACACATAATTTTGTTAAATTCAGGGACAAAAATACATAAAATAAATCTCTCTCATTCATAGACATTTTTGTGTCATGATGAACATATTATGGGGTACAAGTATACCCATATTCTTATATTTTTTTTAAATGACATATTAGTTATTCAAATCACGGTTGTTTAATCAAAGCCAAAGAACTTGGATACAGAAGTAGTGATATTAATTTCCCGAAAACTTGGGTAGTTTTGAAAATGTTTTGATACTTCGAGTGGTTATTTCATACCAAGTAAAAGAAAGGTAGTTGAATGAGAATTTCCTACGGACAGGCACCAGTTGGGCTACACGAATGCAGGTTTATCCTTTGTTTACGATGTGAATTGAGCCTTTTTCTCTCTCAAGGTTGAATTTTATCCCCCAAAAAAAAAGTGTTCAATCAAAATTTTGGAAACATTGCACCGTTGGGACAACTTGCGTCTTCTCGCATGTTCTAGGGTCTCATGGAATTGGTTGGGGGCCCAAGAGTGTTCTTTAGGGAGTCAATGGCTCGGGCCATAGAATGATGCAGTTTGGTTAATAAAGTCAGTACGCCTTTTGACACCCCTATATATTCCAATAAAACCACTCTTCAATTGAAATGACCTAAATAATCAAAATCAAATTAATTGATTTCTTATTTTGAATAGAAATTCAATTGAAATTTAAATAAATTATTATTTTACGCCATCCTATTTCACAATTTACATTTATATTTTAGATTTTAATTAAAAAAATTTTTTTGTTATAAGAGCTATGAAGATAGAAACTATATGGTAAGAAAACATTTTATGATTTTAGGATGTATATTTTTTTAAAATAAAAACTGAAAAGAAAATTTTTTTTAGTGTGGGATTTTATGGGAAGATGGTTAATTTTAGAATAATTTGTATTTTATTAATATAACTAAAGATATTTTAGGAAATAAAATTCAAAAGGTGTGTTATGAGAGAAATTCTAGAATACCCCTGATGTATTACAACCAATTGATGTATGCATGACATGTGTAAATGAATTTAATATAACCACCACTTTCATGATGATTTTTTCAAAATAAATGCATACATATCATAGCATTATTTATTTGTTATATGACTGACATGATACCTCTTATATATTCTAAAATTTATCGTGTTTTGAGGTGTTTAGAGGGGTGATAAAAGGTCCACTTCATTGGTTGAGGCGCAAGGTCTAATAAGGACCAAGTAACCAATTTTAGAGAGAAACAATTAGTTAACTTATGCTTGAGAGAAATCATATTATTCACATCACATTGTGACGTCGAACATGGTGGGCTAGGGATCACTCGGGTCAAAGTAAATTAGGCAAAAATAATATAAACCTTACAATTGAAAGTTGTGATATTTACTCGTCTTGATGAAAGTTTTGAGACATAGGTAGTCCAAGTTGGACCAACCTAAAATCATGTCAAGCACAACATGTCCTGTATTACATTCTTATTTTATTTTTATTTTTTGATAATGTGTGTGAGTTACATTAATTTATTGATATTTTGTCATCTTAAATCTATTAAGACTTGCCAATGGGCTCGTAGCCCATTGGCACGCCTATGCCCTTAACAACCTTGAGGGCATGGGTTCAAGTCCCAGTGCAAGGTCAGCGCTGGGACTTGACTCCCCTGTATAATGAGAGTTAGTATGCTTCCCACATTGGGGTAGAATCGATCTTCCTCCAATATTAATAGTAAGGGTAAGATCTTTCTCCAGCTTTAAGTGAAAATTGACATTCGGATTGTACTGTAATAGAATTATTCAGCTCCAACTTTAAGTGAGAGTTGACATTCGAGTAATAGAATTATTGAGCATTCAGGTTGTATTGTAATAGAATTATTCACGAGAGTTTCGACTGATTTTTTTATTGTAAATATCAATAGTACTCTGATTGTAATATATATAAAAAAAAAATCTAGTGAGACTTCCCTAATCAACTCTGTTATTCTAAGCAGATCAAATACACGAAGGAGATATTAAAGTGTGATTGATTAATAATAAATTAAATTGATACCATTAATTTGAAAAATCATAGCCCTACTTTTGACCATTCATTTTTTATTTTCGAGGAGCTTGAAAGTTGGAATTTAGAGAGAATAAAAGTCCTAAGATTATTGGATCAATAACCAAAATTCAAGGGGTGGTTCAAATAAGTCCTCGTTAGTTTCCAAAACGACAATGCACTAGCTTGAAATCTGCATCTCGTGCTTTGAAAAGTCGACCAGAAAATATGTGGGGGAGTTGGGAACTTAGGACCCTCCGTTAAGAGGGTTAAAAACTTCTAATTCCAATACTCATCCAATCCAACTTTTTTTTATTTTTATTTTATTATTATTATTATTATTATTATTATTATTATTATTATTATTATTTTAAATTTATCATTAATATATAAATTTTAAAGAGATGTTTTAAGATATTTTTGTAGAAGTTAATTTTACTTAGTATTTATTTGGTATAACTTATTTAATGGGTATAAGTACTTATTTAATAACTTATTTTTGGTTGATTTTCTAATAGAATTTTTGAAGCTTAGAGTATCGCCAAAACCCTCTATAAATTTCACTTTTTAAATATTTATTTGCCTATTTATGTGGCAAATAGAAGAATGAAAAAATATGTTATTTTTCAAAAGATTCTTTAAATATAAATAAGTTAATATTATTTTAATCAAATAGTTATTTTTTTTAACAAAAAAGTCAATAGTGTTAACATATATGTTTCCATAATATTGATTTTGATGATAACAAATAAGATTAAGAATGATTAATCTTTTAAGCTCAAATTATTTAATATTCTTTTTAAATAAATCATTATTTTCACATTATAAATGTTTTATATTTAATGGAAAAATGATTTTATGAAATTGATTATTTTTATTCTTTTTAAATAAATCATTATTTTCACATTATAAATGTTTCATATTTAATGGAAAAATGATTTTATGAAATTGGTTGTTTTTCAAAGTTTATGGTTTAATTGAAAGAATTTTGAAAACTTTGAAATAAACAAGTATTACTTGAATTTTTGGTAAAGGACTTATTTGAAAAGTGTCATAGCATTTTTAGCTATATTATAATTTCAGAAAGTTTTGGGATTAACAAAGCATTACTTAGAAATTCTGAAATTGGACCTATTTGTAAAGTTTTATAACGTTTTGGGCCATACTACAGTTTTTATCAAGTTTTGGGGTCAAACTGAAAATATGGGAAAATTTTCACTGTAGCAGGTTACTGTAGCAAGCGGCTTACCGGATACTGATAAACGGCAGGCCGAATTCGGGCAGTAAGCACCAGAACGAAAACGGCTTACCGGATTCCGAATCCGGCAAACCGGTTAGGCAAAATTTTGAATTTTGCCTTAACGGTAACATAAATCCGGCTTACCGGATTCCATAAAACGGCAAACCGGATACGCCTGGAATGTGAGTAACGGCTAGTTTTTGAGTTCTAACTATATAAACTCAAAGCCAATTCATTTTTGGTAATCCAAGCAAGCAAGAACAAGTGCACACAACATATATTGAGCTTCAACTTCGTGAATCATCATTCATTAAATCATCTTTGTTCTTCAATTTGTATATCCACTCTTAAAGAGAGATTCATTGTTGTATTTATCATTTCTCATAAATTTGTGAGTGTACAAGTGTGGGAAACACTTGGGGTGAAGAGATTGGGGATATAATCTCTTGTTGTGAAGGTCCATTGACACCTTGGAAGTCAATTGTAAGCGTTTGAAGCCTTGGGAGGCTAGCTTAGTGAAATCCTCAAGCCCGGTGAGCTTGGAGGCGTGGACGTAGGCGGGGATTGCCGAACCACGTAAAAATCCTTGAGTTTGCTTTCTCTTCCCTTGCTCATTTATTATTGTGCTTTCATTGAATTTATTGTTTTTGAATTTATTAAGGCATTAGATTGGATTGTTGTGTGGTTTGCTTAGCTTATTTTTTTAAATCCCAATTCACCCCCCCTCTTGGGTTGCCTAGTTAGTATTTCAAATAGCAATTAAAACACTTCTCTCTCTTTCTCCAGTAGAAAGTAATAAAATATAAATTGAACAGGGAGAAAGCAACTCTCCAAATTTGAAGAGAAATAATCATTTTTTATTTGAAGAATTTTCATTAAAGTGTCTTTTGGAGTCTTAAATATTGATGTAACTCTTTAAATAAGTAATAAAATGTTATTTAAAGAGTCTTTTGGTGATGTTCTTAAATAAATTATTTTACTTTTATTAGCAAAAACTCAAATTTTGGACTTTTGGGAGTAAATGTTGAAAAAATTTTCTTAAATTTTAAAATATTTAAAATATCTTCCACTTATTTGACAATCTTATTTTATTCTTTTCATAATATAATTTTAAAAAATTTACCTGTTAAAGTAATTTCATAAATTTTTAATAAAAATTCTTATTGATAATCGAACGAATAAATTTTTTAAGGTAAAAACTCTATTTATAAAACATCTACTAATAAAATCTCTATTTAAATAAGTTCTACTTGAAAAGTTTTACCAAACAGAACCTTAGTAGATAAACATATATTTTATATCTTAGGTTAATAATTTGGTTAAGAATGAGTATCTCTTGTTTATTTATTATTTTAAGATCTTTGTTGATTAAGAGGTAACTCTACACCTCTTTTACTTTTCAAACAATTCTACGTGGTGGTGTGGCATACTTAATCATTTGGTTAATGAGACGTATGTAAGTCGACATAGTTTCATATATATGTTCTTTGTAGCTAGAGCCCATAAATAGAATGATGGTGAGCCTAGGGCAACGAATATGGCTCAAGGTGTCCATTAGGGGTAGGCATTTTACCCGATCCGACCTAACCCGACCCGATAAATTTTGGGTTCGGGTCGGTATTGAAACCCGATTGGATTGAAATTTACAAACCTGATGGGGTTGTGATCGGTTCGGGTCAAACCCGACCCGATCTGAATAGCTGATCGGGTTCCAAAAAAAAAAACTAAGCTAACACTGCACACAGCACACAGCACACAGCCACACACACATACACTGCTGCACACACAGTCACACAAACACAACACAAATCACAGATTCATTCACAGCACAAACACACAAACACAAGACTGTTGTTGCGCACAAAACACATCCACGGACCGCACCCAATGGCCAACAGTAAGTCGCCAACGGAGTCCACACCTCAAGAAGTGTCCGCCTGTGTGCTCACTGCTACTCGGGGTTGTTGCGAGTTCGCTGGTCCGCGATTGCTGCTGCTGCGCAAGTGTGCGTCATCCCGTCTACTGCTGCACGTCCGTGGCCATTGATTTGCATCCAAGTGCCAAGTGCCACCGCCCCAATCTGAGTTTTGTTGCTCCAAGACCCGATCTGTATTTTGCTGCTGCTCCAAGACTCAAATCCGATCTGCACTTTACTGCTACTCTAAAACCCGATCTGCATTTTGTTGCTCCAAGATTCGACCCGAACTGCATTCTACTGTTCCAAGACCCGAAATCAACCTAATTTTTTGACCCGATTCGAACCAATCTGAACATATATCGGATCGGGTAGGATCGGTTTGGGTTGTAAGTTAGGGTTGTATTCGGATCAATATTTGCCCAACTTAAACAATCTGAAACCCGATCGGGTTGACCCGAACCCAATTTTGCCCACCCCTAATGTCCATACAAAGCCCCTCTTTTTCATTCGAAGAGAAGAGGCATGAGACAGTGCACGAATGTTATTCTACTCTTTCGGCACTTTTTCGTCTCATTTTTTTAGATAAGGGTTATAATCTTGTTGCGGTTGTGAGAGTTTATTTATTTATTTCATATTTATTAAGTTTGGATTCAACTTTGATATGTATGATAAGAAAAAAAAATCATAATAAAAAACTGCTGTAAAATATCCTTATTTTTTTTTCTGAAATTAAAAGATTCCTATTATTCAAGATGTTGATTACTTAACGTTTTTTTAAGCAAACTTTAAAAGAATTAAATTTTAATTAAAATTCACTAAAACAACCCTAATAATAATAATAATAGTTGAAAGAAGCATGACATCAGACCAAACTGAACTCCACTGTATATAAGCCTCTCCAACCGCCTCTTTTCCCCGCAATAATTACCAGAGAAGGCCAATCAGCGAACCCATCTGAGCTTTTTTTTTCCCCAAAAATTTCAGGAAAAAGAGATACAGAGAGGCAATAAAAAAGGTATTTTTTTGGGTCAATTTATTTACAAGTTTGGAATTTTATTTTATGGCAAAGCTTGTATTTTGATTTCAATTCACTTATTCTGTTTTGTGGTTTTCAGTTCTCTCTGATCCTTCTTTCCTGGAATTGGATACTTATTTTGAGGTTTTGTTTGCAAGATAAGTGTTTATCTGCAGATCTGTTTTGGAGCTTGTGAGAGGTTCTTGTATTGCATGCATGGGGTAAGCCTTTTGATTTCATGTTATGGATTTGTGATCTTGGAGGGTAATACGTTGATGGCTTCTTTGAGATTTGTGGGATTCTTTTGTTTTGTGAGCTGTCATCTCGTTTTGGTTGATTGTTTTGTTGTTTGGTTGCTGAGAAAACTAAGAAAAATATGAGATTTAAAATATTCAATTTTGCGGCTGCGTTTTGTCGCTTAGAAAGTTTTGGAATGAAATGGGCATGGGACTTGTTTTTAATCAATTTAGTCTTGAGAATATAGGATTTGTTTTTTTCATTCTAGGAGCTCTTTCAGTGTTGTCAATGGATATAAGATATGGTAAAGCATTGCTCTATTTTGCTGGTTTTGTTATAGCTTGATTTTGCAACTTTGAGTATGTGTTTGCTGCAAAACGTTGGGAATGTCAATGGCTAATATTAGTTTATGGCTCTGGAATTCTTGCAATATGTTATGCGTTATTAGCAGTTTTTCAATTGTTAAAACTCGTCCTCAAACTCAATGTATCAATCTTTCATTTTTTGTTGCTAGTTGTCACTGTGAAAGTCTTATGTCCGTCATCAGTTTAGGTTTCAAAAATAAGATTTGTTTCCTTGAGCCGAAGATATTGGATGCATAAATGGAAACCTATCTCTGTACCCTGCGAATATCCTTTATTTTCTTTTCAAGGTTGATCTAAATGTTTCAAAATGTACCTGAAAACCATTTTTATCATTATCCCAAAGGAGTTCTTCGACTTTGATCAAAATTTTTGATCTTCTAACAGTACATCCCGTGGCTGAGAATATTTAGGTACAACTTGTGTTTGATTTTAAAGTTTTGGTACAAGTTGAGGAAAATCTTTAGTAGTTCTTTGTCAGAAATGGTTTATATGAATGTCACCATTACAACTTGTGTTTGATTTTAAAGTTTTGGTACAAGTTGAGGAAAATCTTTAGTAGTTCTTTGTCAGAAATGGTTTATATGAATGTCACCATTACAACTTGTGTTTGATTTTAAAGTTTTGGTACAAGTTGAGGAAAATCTTTAGTAGTTCTTTGTCAGAAATGGTTTATATGAATGTCACCATTACAACTTGTGTTTGATTTTAAAGTTTTGGTACAAGTTGAGGAAAATCTTTAGTAGTTCTTTGTCAGAAATGGTTTATATGAATGTCACCATTACAACTTGTGTTTGATTTTAAAGTTTTGGTACAAGTTGAGGAAAATCTTTAGTAGTTCTTTGTCAGAAATGGTTTATATGAATGTCACCATTACAACTTGTGTTTGATTTTAAAGTTTTGGTACAAGTTGAGGAAAATCTTTAGTAGTTCTTTGTCAGAAATGGTTTATATGAATGTCACCATTACAACTTGTGTTTGATTTTAAAGTTTTGGTACAAGTTGAGGAAAATCTTTAGTAGTTCTTTGTCAGAAATGGTTTATATGAATGTCACCATTCTTGCATATAAACTCATTGCTTGACAATGATGATATCACTGTGTAATTGTAAGTATTATGCGAGTAGTCATCCCAACGCTTGTTTCCAATTACAGAATTGGTGATAACTTCATTTCTTTTTTCTTTTGTTTGAATTGGCAGTTAGATGCATATTCTAGTGATAGTACTGCTAATCATTTGGCAGTTTTTGACTATATAGAGCCTGCTAAGTTATGTCAGTTCGTGATTTCTAGGCCTGCTAATTATGTGCTTTTTCAGATGCTTCTGTTCTCGTTATATGCTAAATATTTTTGCGTCTTCTGTTAATATCATGATGTGTTGCACACATCAACATGTTTCCTACTTGTTAATAGCTTTTATTTTACAGTTCACTCTTGCTGTCTCCTTAATTCTTTCTTCCTTATGCAAATAGTTATTTGTAATTTTCTTAGGAGTTGCAGACAAGATAGCTTTCACACACTAGTAAACTGTCATCATGGCTCCTTTTTGAGCATTTGGATAGAAATACTCAAGAATGTTAATTCTGTATGAAGTAATTAGGTATAAGCTTTGGTAGTTGAGTCTCTGGTGTTTTGTTTTAATCAGTCATGATTTTATGTCATTTGCAACAGAGCAGTGGCTGTCTTGGATGCTTTATTAGGCCCCCAGTAAACACCTCTGCAAGTAACCTATCAAAAGAATTAGGAGTTCCAGGTCGTTCAGCAGGGAAACGTAGCATATCAGAAGATTTTTGGACCACCAGCACCTGTGATATGGACAACAGTGCAGTTCAGTCACAAGGAAGCATCTCATCACTTGGCACAAACAATCTGATCCCTGACACTAATGGTGGTTCTGGGAGTGCTAGTGCACCTTCAGAGTTTGTAAACCATGGCAAGTTTTTATTTCTCCTCAGATATATATGGAATTGATTATACATACATGTTAATATATTTGAGCAGGCTGTATACATTAGAAGATATAGTTTATACCACCATTTATTGGTCAGTAATGTCTCCCTATTGAAAACCGATCAAGACTAAACTGTCTTTGCAGTACCTCATACAACCTCTTGGGTTGCAGGTTTTCTTCTCTGGAATCAGACCAGACAGCGTTGGATAGGAAATAAAAAGGCTGAGAACCGAACTCATCAAGTTCGTGAACCCAAGTTAAAGTGAGTTTCTTGAATTTCCCAAGTTAAATCAATCAAACATGCTTACCATGTAACAATCTGCTTGCAATACCTTTTGCACTTGTTTTTGACAAGGGACTTGGCATCAACGCATGTTCAAGATGCAAATTCACAATCTTAACTGAGCAGGTGATTTATTTTAGTTATTTATAGAGAAACCTTCATGCTAGTGTAAATGCCGGTCCATATCTCTCACCACTGAGTGCCATTTGGATAGGGGTTCTATGTCAATATGTAATGTCCCTTCCTGGGGTTTCTAAGGTATATATGTTTGGTAGGTGATGATACCAAGACAACTAGAAAGGGCATTTAGAGACAACAATTCAAAGAAGTCATTAGTGCATGTGGTGAGATATGGAGATGAACACCATTAATGTCAATTTTGGTTGGCCTTTTCACCAGGGGAGAGGAGATAATGGCATTACTCATGAGAACAATTTTTGCTTGTAGAGAAACTAATATGTTGAAACAACTGTCAATTGTGCTAAATATTTCTAGGTAGCAGATTGCTAATTACAAATGATTCAAATTTATCAGAAATGGTTTCACTCTTTCAGTTTACACATGCTAATAGCTAAAGAAATTCACATCTTTTCAACTTCAACTCCTCTGCTAACAATCATGCCCTTTTCTGGCTTGCTTTATGAAAGAAACTGAAAAAAATGCAAAATCCTGAACTAATGTTTCTTTGAGACCAATGCAAATTGCAATTTCTTTGCCAAATTATGGAGAAGGGTAGCATCATTTCATCATGATTCCAGTGTTTCTATTTGCTATGAATATGAAACTAGTAAGAAAACAGAAAACAGTATTTCATTTTCATTTGCTGTAAACCAGCCATAGTTTCTGCGCTAGTGCAGTTTGTATGTATAGATGCTAAGCTCAGGACATAGTCATTTTAAAAGTGGCCAAACTATAGTCATTTTAAAAGTGACCAAGCTATTGGAGTTTAGATATGTTGGTCTACAGCCTTCGTGTGTAGGTTTTAGGAGTCTCTTGTAGGTGTCCACGTATATAGTAGGAAACCATCTCTGGATTGCGTACTTCTTTAAGGTAAACATTGATCATTCATGAATTTCTTTTTTCTTATTTTGTCAGCACTCATTGTCTCTGCCTGGTTAAAAAATTCTGGCTTTGCAGTTGGAACGCAACATATGAAAGTTTGCTTGGGAGCAACAAACCATTTCCTCAACCTATTCCTCTTTCAGTAAGTTCCACTTCCATGACCCCTTTTTTTTTTCCCCCTCTAGATGTAATACAGGTAAAATTATCATTCTTCGATCTCAATACTGGTGGCAGGAAATGGTAGATTTTCTTGTGGACATTTGGGAGCAGGAGGGAATGTATGATTGACTGTAGAAGTATAAGGCGTGTAAAGGTTGGTCAAAAATTAAAACACTGTCTTAGTGGCAGTAGCATTTGATTTGCTTCTATAGTTAGCATGGAGTATACATCAGTTGTAAACTGATCTGTCATAAGCACTAGGCAGATTTTTGTTTTGCTTTACAGGCCTTTCTGGATGACCTTGTATGCACTGAAACTCATTGGAAAAAAATGAAAAAGAGAAAACACCTGCTGCTCTGTTTTTAGAGCAACATGTTATGCATTGATTGAAAGTCACCATGATTCATATCTCTCTCTCCCTTCTGCGCGTGTATGCGTGCGTATGTGTATGTATATGTGTTTGTACACACTAAAACATGAAAATGTCCCGTGAAACATTGCCAACATTGCAAAATTTGCCTCATCATGCGAGGACTGGGAAGATTAATCCGCACTCATTGGATTCTTGAAATGGTTTCAAGGTTTTCATATTGGTTAAGAGAATCTGTGTCAAATGGTTGAACTACATGGTTATTCTCAGAAGATCTCTATTACTCAAACTCGAGTAAATGCATCTCTTCATTCTTTTTCTGAGTCCTTTCATAATGTGTTTGTACTGGCGGTCTGTCATTTCTCAGGTGGATATGTAATATACTTGAAGATTTACTACTGAAGCAATAAATTCAACTTCATTTGGGAATTAAATTCAACTCCATTTGGGGATTAAATTCAAAGTCAAATATGGATGAGTTTCTTCTAGATCCAGGCCAGGAAGGAGAAACTTCATAGGCTAAGAAATTAAAGAGGAGCACGTCTAGATTATGTAGAGCCTGTAGATAATTTTCAGTAATGAGCAAAAGTAACGCGAAGCATAATTTTAATTTTTATTCCATCTACTGAAGGGGAAAAAAGTGACCAAAAGCAAATATCATTGGGTAACCGATTCATTTTCCTCTGGATTGTGGAACACTCGCATAAAAAAAATAAAAAAATGTTAAAATAATCTCTATTTATTAAAAGTTTTCTCTTGAAAAAATATATTAAAAAAAAAGGAATGCAAGTGAGTTTGAGAAAGGCCAAGAATCATCTATTGGTCATGACATCATTCATAGTCAGAAATGAACCATTGCTTGATGCGTCTACTAGCCCCTAGAACATCTCAGAGACTTCTCAAATTATCCAAAGCTCAACTCACCGGCACCCTTAAATACTTTCATGAATCCTTTCAATAAGAGGCAAAAAAGACGAGGACTAAAGACGAACAACCCAAGTGCTCAAAAAACTCCCCTAGTCACCGAAAAAAAATGGCTTTGGCTCGTTTGGCTTTGAGGAACGTGCAGCAAAGGGTGTCAACTTCTTCAGCTTCTCTGGCAAATTTGCATAATAATCTTGGTGAGAGAAGTGCTAGTGCCATCGGTGGTGTACAAAGGCAAAAGTGGAGAAATGAGTTGTTGAAGAGGTTCATGGCAACAGCTGCCAATGATGAGAAAAAACAAGACAAAGAAGTCGCCGTGACTGAAAAAAGATCAAGGCTCTTTCCAAGGAGAAGAGGCAGGAGGGGGAGTCTTTGGAGGAACAATGACATTCCCGTACTTGCTGGTAACACTTCTTTCTGATCTTTCGTGTGTTCAAGTTTTACGTTTCATATTGCAAATGAGTGGTAATTTTGTCTCTGTTACTGTCTCCTATAGAGTTCTTTCCTTCAGGGCTTGGAAATGCACTCATGCAAGCAACCGAAAACATTAACAGGATATTCGAAAACTTGAACTTTACACCATCACAACTCATGGGGCGGGTGAAAGAGCAAGACGACTGCTACAAGCTGCGGTATGACGTTCCGGGGCTAGGCAAAGATGATGTGAAGATCACCATTCATGATGGGGTTCTGACAATAAAGGGTGAGCACAAGGAAGAGGAAGAGGAAGGCTCTGACGACGAACACTGGTCAGCAAGGAGCTATGGTTACTACAACACAAGCCTCGCGCTGCCTGATGATGCGAAGGCTGACGAAATTAAGGCGGAGTTGAAAAACGGGGTTCTTAATATTGTAATTCCTAGGACCGAAAAGCCTAAGCAGGATGTGAAGGAAGTGAGAATCCATTAGTGAAGTGGCGTTTATGCATGGTTTGTGATGTTTTTGGGGAGGGTTTTGGGTTGGTTTTGAAATGGAAATAAGTTATGTAACTTTGCTTTGTGATTAAAAGATAATTAACTTTGTGTTTAATTTCTGAAATATCCTACTGAGTTTCAGAAGCATCTTTGTTTCCAAGTTTGTAATAAATATGTTTATTTGTTGGAGTTGTATCAAAAACTCAGAATCCATTGAATTTAAGAGAATCAAGAAAGTATGGAGTCTTTGTGTACAACGGAGGAATTAGGCACGACATCATAAGGTGGTTTCGCAATTTTGGATCTGAAAAATAATTACTATGTGTTCTTTTGAAATGAGTTCTATATGACTCATCTTATTGGCTATATTTTCTGTGTGTACATTTCAATTAATTAAAAAAAAAATTATATACATAGAAATAATGATCTACTAAACAAATCGTCAAATTATGTTACATCTGAAAATAGAAAATGGAAAGATTAGAAGTCTGAAATACGGACGTAGAGACGCACTGACGGATCAACAGAGGCAGGGCTTGTTCCTTGCGATTTAATTTCATCATTCAACGCATGCGCGGAAAACGAAAGCAATATCATCAAATATCTATTGACTTGATTGAAGAGTTCTTATTAGATTTTACTGTAATACATGTATCAGTCACTTAGAGAGGCCAGGCCACAAATTATTAAGAGCTGGAAAATCATGTTAAAAATATATTCAGCAAAATTCTTTAGTTAGTTAATCACAGAGAAATAAAAAGTCCGAGATTCATAGCTGGGCTGTCATAACTTAACTATACATGTTGTGGTGTTTAGTAAATGAAGTTGGGCTTTGGCTTCAAATTTTTTCATTTTATAATAATTATTAGATGTAAAAATTAACAAAAAAAATTATTGTTAATCATACAAACATAGGTTTTTTTTTTTTTTTAATAAATAACAGTTTCTGTACATAACACCTCACTATGACTATCAAATAGGTTTTTAGTACCATACATAGTTAAGTTAATTAAATCTCTCATTATAAATACACACTTGGTATAATATCCTCAAAATATTAGCAGTCATCGGGTTCTAGCTGTAGATTATAATAATATATAATGGAAAAAAAAAATTATTGTAACTAGTAAAAGTCAAAAGTATTTTAAAAGTTTCATCTCTATTTGTTTGCTTTTACAAAGTGAAAAGAAACGTTGATTTTGTTTTTACCATTGCATCGCTTAAAACTGTTTTCTTGTCTTGGGTAGACTGTAAGAACTGCTTTTACAATTCGAGCACAGCTAAATTAGGTAGCCGACACTTTAAATTGACAAGCATTCGTAAAAGTGGCCTTTTCTGAACCCCACCTGGCTTGACTGGTTACTACTTATACACTGATCGCTCTCCACCTGACTTGACTGGTTACTACTTATACACTGATCGCTCTCCACCTGACTTGACTGGTTACTACTTATACATTGATCTCTCTCTTTTATCCAAATTGACAATTTCCACTTCCTTCTTCTTTCCTTTCCAGTAAGTTTCCACGTTGAAGTTCTGCTCCGTTTGGTTGCTTTCACACACACGCGCATACACACAAAAGTAAACAAACAAACAAACAAAATAGTTTTACCAGTAAATTTGTTTATATTATGGGGTTCGCTATGGGTACCGTTGTATCTTGCACCATCAGAGAATTAGAAAGTTAATAAAAATTAATAAAATTCAATCATTTGACGGTGTGTAACAGATAAGAGAGAGGCAGCTAACTTCAGATTTTTATGAGTTAATAAAGACCTTAATTAGTTACTTGCGGGCGAAATATATATGTCTTAACTTTCAGAGCGAGATATATCATATACGGATAAAGAATTTAATGCTGCCACCGACATGGATCTTTTACGTTTTACTTGACCCTACATGAATTCAATAATGAAAAAAAGAATAATATCTTGATCTTTTTACCCCCCCCCCCTTTTTTTTTTCTTGAAGGGGGTTTTTGATTCAGTGTGTTGACTTTTGATTGGTTGGATTTTTAACAGGTCTCCCTTTCAAATCTGGTCAGTTACAAGTATATTGACAATTGCATCAAAAGTTTGCCCAGCTCGAACATGCCTGACTGGAGACCAATGACCAAATTCCATTCAAATCCAATGTCGGAATAAAAACTTTATTAGCAAAACATACACAGGAAGGAACTCAGATTCTTTATGGAAACTATAAATCTAACGAAAACTAACACTCACTTATACATGATCAGACTTTGATATCAGGAAAACTATCTTAAGGTAATAATCATCTTTGTATTAGGGTACAAGTTATTTATAGATATACAGTTAGAATAAAATGAGAAAACCGTAAACATATGTCATATATAAGATAAGAAGCAGTCGAAATTAGGGATTGTGGTATAACTACTAAAATATAAATAATATCCAATTTTAATGGATAATGATACTTATAAAATTGGGAGACAACGTCTGTATTCAGAATGACACGAAATTAATCAGTGATTGTCTTGGGTTTTGTAATATATAATTGATTTTTTTATATCATCATTATTAAGATAATTTTATAATATTAATGAATAAATGACATATTAAAAGACCACGTCGTTTGAGATATAAAATTTTTAAGCGTATCGTACTCAGTTTTAGATGAACGCTTGAAGATATTTTTGTAATCTTCAATGATGAAGCGAGGAGGTTACTCTCGACTTTAATAATAAAACGAGGTGGTTGCAGTTGTTATGTTAAAAAATAAACTTTATCTTTTTGCGAAACTTAAACATCTAAGTCTTCTAAAAATATTTATATGTATACCTTTAACATAAACTACTCTAAATAACAGATAAATATTCTGTAATTTTTAATGTGGAGCATCATTTTCATGATTTATTGTTTATTTTTCATTCATTCTAATTATGAGGTTCGAATATTGTTCATCCTTGTGAATATTGCTATGGCTGGTAGAATAACTAGGACATCTGAATTTTGAAACTCACCCTGAATTTACTCTCCAGCTTCCATATTTTATCTCAAAGTTAAAAAAGAGAGGCTTACTTAGAAGTCCAAGGCATCATCCCAAGGTGTCCTGATTTGATGCCGTATCAGACCAATGCCGATATATCGAGACATTGGTGGTGGTCACAATTAATAGCATTAAATGCCTGTGTGACGATTGATAATTTGAAAGATGATAAAGGAAAGGGCATGAATCATGATCAATACTAGTAGTTCACGGGCCAAATTTTATGCAAATGTAACTTATGAGTTAAGGGTTATTCAAATTTTACTCCATCTAACATATATGAGTTAATAATTTTAATATTAATATCATCCCTAAAACACTCTGATTGAAATTTGAAAGAATGATCTCAGTGCTATAATAGAGAAAGCTAAGATATTTTTGAAAGACGACACAAGATTTGTTATACTTGGTGAGTTTTCACATAGAATAATTTCGAAAATCATTAAAGATGGTTAAAAATTCTGAAAAACATATTGGTTGTCAGGTATGAATATGTGCTAAAGAATGATAGTATAAATTCAAATTTTGCGGTTTAATCCTTATTCCCTTGTTAAAACATGAAAACAAATGAAAAATTAGGGCACAACCTATGGATGAATACATAATGTCAAGTGTCATCAATAATGGGATTTCAATATATATTGTTTGTTTGAGATGAATAGGATTTGAGTGAGAAATGGTAAGTATTTTTGCTAGCATAGTCAAGTCTTCTAACGGTTGATGAACCAATGTCTGATCAGTCATCAACTCACCAGTTTCCAAAGAAAGACTGTGGAAAAAGAAGAATTTATTTTTTGCCAACGCGGTAAAAACTGTTTAATTGGTTAACAAGCCATTGAATCAGAGACATGTCCCCTCTTCTACAGGCATCAGTCCTCAACAGTGTTAAAAATCACTGTATATATATCAAGCAATTTTTATCCATTCCTCATTTCCTCCCCCGCACATTACATCTCTTCTTGTTAACTTCTCTCCTCTCTCCCAACACACACCCCGTATGCCGATCATCGTGGGTACAGCATCAAGATCATCAAATGATCATCGCCCACATGTCACTGTGGCTTTCATCATTTCTCTCATAATATTCCTGCTGCTGCCTCTCACATCAGCAGGTATAATAAAATCATTCTTTCCCACATATGCATCTGTTATATATAGTTGCTTTTTTTTTTTTTTTTTTTTTTTTTTTTTTTTTTTTTTTTTGAGTTTTAATGATTTGGGTAGTTTTATTTTTAATTTTCAGGTGAAAAGGGTAATGAATATGAGAGTTTGTTTAAAAAGAAAATGGTGTTGGGATCAAAGCCACCCGCTTGCGTCAACAAGTGCTCGAGTTGCAGGCCTTGTGTGGCCACTCTTGTTGTGCCTTCTCACAAGAATCTTCTTAAAGCGTCATCTAATTCTCATGGAGATGATGATAGGTATTATCTGCTTTCGTGGAAATGCAGATGTGGGAATAAGCTCTTTCAACCTTGACTTGCTAGCTGCTAGCAGCTAATTAATTAATTAATTAAATATCACTTGTGGTATTGTGCGTGTGTGTGCTTATGAAAAATATTATGTATTATATGTGACGAATGCATAATTAAGATGTTTAATGATTGATTAGTTATTTGCTTAAGATTTGATGCGTGCATACTTCTGTTTTCGATATTTTCTTGATTTTATATGTATTTGTACAATAATACGATCAACAAGCTGTACAATCTAACACGAAAGTGATGAAAAGACTAATCTCTGGATGTGATAAAACGACAGGTCAATAATATTATATGTAATGTCATGATTGCACATGATTCATATAATACAAACAAAACGCAAGCACAGAGTGATGGTTTAATTTGGAACATTACCATTTCTAACAGTAATGAGTAGCTAGCAATGCAAGTAAAGGACGAGAAAACATAAAGCATCAATTCATAATCATTGTTTTGTGACTTTTTTTTAAAATAAAAACTGTATTACTGGGGTTAAAAAAGACCAACAATACATCACTATATAAATGTAAGGTCAGCATTAAATAAAATTTATAGGAGTTTAAGTTAGAGAACACCCAACGACTAAGTAATTAAGAACTATAAATTTTAAAACAAAAAAAAAAGACTAAATGGCTTCGCACAGTAAAATCTCACGAAGTATTAGAGGAATTTTATGGCAGTGACTTAATTGACCGAGCTCAACTATTAGAGGTGAAAACCACATCCTTATTGGAATAGTAACAAAACTATTTTGCAATAATACTACAACAATAATCAAACGATTGTAACTCAGTTGGCGACGCAGACTGGATAAATGAGAAGAGTTTTTGGGTTTAATCTCCACTAAATACATCATTTGGGTAGGGTAAGGAGTTTTATCTGTGACTACACTCCGAATCTGAATTAGTCAGGACTCAATACAATCACCGAAAACCGGATGGTTTAAACCAAAAAAAAAAAACAATTGAAAAAATAACAAAACATACAGCCACCTTCAAGGCTATTCACTGGATGCCTCTCCACGAGCCCTTACCTTAGACTATCGGAATCTTGACTCACCACTATTGGAGCCATCCACCGACCTCAATATAGGCATACCCTCCCGATCCGAACATTGTAGCGACATGGCCCTAGTACCCATGAACAGCCTCCATGGGTGGCATCACAACAACACCACCAACACCAGCCGCAACTCCACCACCTCCAAGCAACAACAGCAGATACAATTGTCAGCAACAACAACAAAACAATCTAACAATAGAAACATAAACACAAAATAAAAATGAAAAAATAAAGAAAAAAGAAAAAATATATTAAAAAACATAAAAGCCGCCCAGAGAAGGAAATGAGACTTTTGTCTGTTAGGTTAATTCCTTTGTAATATCCTTAAGTGAATTAATTAACTGCCGAATTATTTTCTGTGTTCTTTGAGCGTTAGCAGCACTAGTAGGGACCAGAATGGAGGAGGATGTAACATTATATCATTAAAATTGAGGAGGCCAAATAGTAGGGGCCGGAATGGAGAATTCATTAAATATGGTAGGCTGAAATACATTTATATAAAAATGAGAGGGAAAGTGTAAAATCTACTTTAAAATTATGAAATTTCAACTGAGTCTTCATTTTCTTTATAACTTTTTTTTTCCAGCTTGTACTTGGTTCCGTCCCTATCAATGTATGATTGTATATGCTACATAAATTGGAATACAAGGTTCTTAGTATATCAACTTTGTAAGTCCACTCCTATTCCTACTATTAAAATTAAAATATGGTACATTCGTGCCATACCTAATAGATTTTGTCTTATTTAAACTCTTTTTAATTGATTATTAGCTCTCTAAAATAAAATGTTCGAACTTTTTAAATTACAGACAAAATAGCAATACTAAATAGAAGAATTAAGATCTTGTGTCAAGATAAGTTTTTAATAATCTTCTACCGAGTAGTGATATAGTAAGCACCATCCTTATGATAACGACAAGTCATGTGACAGGTTCTGATTGAGAGAGTTGTGCAGTCAAGCGATGATGCTCATTTGATTAACCCCGATCCTCTATTGTAGGCATATTATAACAAGGGTACGATTGAGATTTAGTTATAAATTACTTGTTATCTAACAGGCTTGGCAAAACCCTGGGTTTGGTGCAATCTGGGACCGGACCGGATGCCAAAAATTGAAACCTGGACCTGGACAAAACCTGATTTTTGCATGTCCGATTCGGGCTTGAGCCCGGCGTGTCCCGGGTCCGGGTTTTGTCTTACAGGCTTCTAAGCCCGCAAACAATTATTTCAAAAAAAAAAGTCTTTCATTTTAGTGATACCATTTGCAAATCTTGCCATGATGGCATACACGTATGTCCAAACATAAATTCCCGGAGTCTGTAACACCAAAACCATGAAATTCAATTAACTAGAGTACCGCAAATTGATTGTAACACCAAAACCGTGAAATTCAATTAACTACTAGAGTACCGCAAATTGATCTAATTAATTATTGATAGGCACATATTAATATTATTACATAGAAATTCAATCTAGTTTCTTCCTTACTTTTCTTATCATTCATGGTTGACACTGAAATTTCCTCAACCTCATTATTAGTTTTATCTTCGACATTACGAGATAAATCTGGAGCACTCGAAGAATTGATTTCCACGTTGTCCGACATTGCACTACTCTGCTGTTACAATAGCAAAGATATACTAAATTTCAGATTTTAGTGTGGAAACGGAAAAGTGAACAGAAAAGAGAGACATAGAGTATTGATTTTGTGTGTGTGTGTGTGTGTGTGTAAATGTCACCATAGTCCATAAGTCGTATTTTAGCTAACAGGCTCACAGCTGCAAGTCAACAACATAAAATTAAAAAAGGCAAAAGGATTTGGCCGAAAAAAACAGAGCAACAGTAATCACAGGGCACAGGCTCACAGCAAGTCAGCAACCATGCACAAAATTGGTCGAAGATAAACACGAATAAACTTATCATTCCATAACTAACAAGCTCACAGCAAGTCAGCAATATAAAATTAAAAAAGGCAAACGCATTTGGCCGAAAAAACAGAGCAACAGTAATCACATATTCACAGGCTCACAGCAAGTCAGCAACCATGCACAAAATTGGTCGAAGATAAACACGAATAGCAACAGCCAACAGAGAAGCAATCGGCAAAAATGCAACTAGGAAGACAAAATTTATTATTTCGCTAACAGACCTATAATGTTCTAATGTCTTTTCATTTTATTTGAAATACCAAGAAAAGAAAAGGTGAAATCCATATATGTTGTTAGGCCAATTTACCCGAGATTCCAAGCTGTTGACAGTAGATTTACTTTGTTTTTTTAATGGATTTCAAGCTGATTCTAAGTAACTGTCAAGAAACGAATTAATGGAAGAATTCCTAATTTATTTACCACATGCACAAAACCTTGATAGATCTATTTTCAATATCCCAGCCACATCGACTACGATAAGGAAAAAGGCAACGAGTAATTTAGTATAAAAAACGTAGCTTTCCCATTGCAACTTATTCCTCTCTCGGCCTTATGGCTAAGATCAAGTGTAACATTTGTTCTTATCAGTATGATTTCCCACATGATTTAAAATGCTAAGTTAAGCATGATGAAAATATTTTACTGGAGCAACATGAAATACTAACTAGGCAACCCAAGAGGGGGGGGTGAATTGAGATTTTAAAAATTAACCTAAGCAAACCACACAACAAACCAATATAATACCTTAATAAATTCGAAAACAATAAATTCAATGAAAGCACAATAATAAATGAGTAAGGGAAGAGAAAGCAAACTCAAGGATTTTTCCGTGGTTCAGCAATCCCCGCCTACGTCCACGCCTCCAAGCACACCGGGCTTGAGGATTTCACTATCTGAGCCTTTTAAAGGCTTCAAACTTTTACAATTGACTTCAAGGTGTCAATGAACTTTTACAATAAGAGATTATCTCTCCAATCTCTTCACCCCAAGTGTTTCTCACACTTGTACACTCACAATTTGATGAGAAATGAAAACTACAATAATGAAACTCTCTTTAAGAGTAGATATATAAATTGAAGAACAAAGATGATTTAATAAATGATGATTTACGAAATTGAAGCTCAATATATGTTGTGTGCACTTGTTTTTGCTTGCCAAGATTACCAAAAATGAATTGGTTTTGTGTTTATATATTTTGAGCTCAAAAACTAGTTGTTATGCACATTTTGGTCATAACCGGATTGCCGGTTATGGACATCCGGTTAGCCGCTTAATATTAATGTTTGATAATGCATTAATATTTTATTCTCTAATTTTAGGCATGTAATCTTTGCACATAGAGATTCATTTTCATTTTTGAGCTCTACCATTTTCTTTTTAAGACATGCATTCTTTTTATCAATTTTTATCCAATTATCATGCAATTCTTTAAAAGCATCATATAATTCATCATAAGTAAAAATATCATTTACCTTATCAAGTTCATCATCTGATTCATCTCCAATTGCCATGAGAGCTAGGTTTGTCATTTCTTGATGCTCTTCATCATCATTTGTTTCCTCATCGCTATCATCCCATGTGGCTACCATTGCTTTCTTCTTGAGCTTGTTGAGAAGAGGGCATTATGTTCTTATATGGCCAGACTTCTTGCACTCATAATATTTGATTACTTTATTCTTCTCCTTTCAGTTCTTGAAGTATCTAAATTTTCTTCACTCACTGGATTTCTTAAAAAGTTTTCTGAACCTCCTAGCCAGCATATCCATCTCCTCCTCATCCAGCTCGCTTTCCTCATCACTCTCATATTTCGAGGCTTTGAAAGCAATGCTTTTCTTCTTCTTCTCCTCATTGCCTCTTTCGGCTGACATGTCTTCCACATAAGAAATAAGAGAACCAATTAAATCATCAATAGGCAAGATATTCAAATCTTTAGCTTCCTCAATCACAGTCCTTTTTGGTCTACATTCCTTAGGTAGCGACCTAATAATTTTCTTAACTTTCTCGCTATTTGAAAAAGTCTTTCCTAGGGCTCCTAGAGTGTTCACTATGTCCGTAAATCTAGTATACATAGAATACATACTCTCATTTTGTTCCATTTGGAACAATTCATAGTGCCGAGTGTACCTACTAATTTTAGACTCTTTCACTTGATTCGTGCCTTCATAAACAACTTCAAGTTTGCGCTAAATTTCATTAGCACTCTCACAACTAGATACTCTATGAAATTCTTTCTTATCTAGTGCACAAAACAAGACATTCATAGCTTTGGAATTTAGAGTAGCTTTTCTCTTTTCCAATTCATTCCATTCCCATGAAGGTTTTGGAATATCCTCCCCGACTTCATTTTTAATCAAATGCATAAAAGGACCATCACAAACAACTTCCCAAATTTCATAATCTAGTGCTTGTAAATAAATTCTCATCCTAATTTTTCAATACAGGTAGTCATTTCCGTCAAAGAACGGTGGTCTAATTGTGGATTGTTCTTCCCTAAATATTGAGTCATATTGGGTTGTCATTGATTTGTAACTCTAAATGGTTAAGTCTACACAAGAGCACCTCGCTTTGATACTAAATGAAATACTAACTAGGTAACCCAAGAGGGGGGCTGAATTGGAATTTTAAAAATTAAGCTAAACAAACCACACAACAAACCAATCTAATGCCTTAATAAATTCGAAAACAATAAATTTAATGAAAGCATAATAATAAAAGAGCAAGGGAAGAGAAAGCAAACTCAAGGATTTTTACGTGGTTCGGCAATCCACGCCTACGTCCATGCCTCCAAGCACACCGGGCTTGAGGATTTCACTATCCGAGCCTTTTCAAGGCTTCAAACATTTACAATTGACTTCAAGGTGTCAATGAACCTTTACAACAAGAGATTATCTCTCTAATCTCTTCACCCCAAGTGTTTCTCACACTTGTACACTCACAATTTGATGAGAAATAAAAACTACAACAATGAAACTCTATTTAAGAGTGGATATACAAATTGAAGAACAAAGATGATTTAATAAATGATGATTTACGAAATTGAAGCTTAATATATGTTGTGTGCACTTGTTTTGCTTGCCAAGATTACCAAAAAAGAATTGGTTTTGAGTTTATATAATTTGAGCTTAAAAACTAGCCGTTATGCACATTTTGGTCATAACCGGATTGCCGGTTATGGACATCCGGTTAGCCGCTTAATGTTACCGTTACAGCCACAATTTTGAATTTCTAAACATTCGGTATGCCGCTTTGTCAAATCCGGATTGCCTCTTATGCTCAGAAGCTTACTGCCTAACAATCGAATTGCCGTTTAACCATATCTGGTAAGCCGCTTTTAATTCGGATACATTCTGCCCAACATCCGGCTTGTCGGTTTTTCACATCCGGTAAGCCGCTTGCTACAGTAACATGTACAGTGCACTATTTTTTAAAATTATAGTTTGACCCCAAAACTTTATAAAACTGTATTACGGCCTAAAAAGTTATAAAATTTTACAAATAAGTACAATTTTAGAATTTCTAAGTAATGCTTTGTTAATCTCAAAACTTTTTGAAATTATGATATATCCCAAAATATTATGACACTTTCCAAATAAGTCATTCTCCAAAATTTCAAGCAATATTTGTTGATTTTAAAGTTTTCAAAATTCATTCAATTAAACCATAAACTTGAAAAACAATTAATTTCATAAAATTATTTTTCCATTAAATATGAAACATTTATAATGTGAAAATAATGATTTATTTAAAAAGAAAATAATTTGAGCTTAAAAGATTAATCATTCTTAATCTTGTTGGTTATCATCAAAATCAACATTATGGAAACATATATGTTAACACAACAGCCGCAACCAAGCAAAATCGAGTCAGTAAATGCCAAACGAGAAGAGATGATGCCCACTGCCGAGTGTCTAGGGGCAACGGTGACGGATTGACGGTGGGTGCTAGCCGACGGTGACGGTGGGTAGCCGATGGCAGCGTTGCTGCTTATGCCTTTCGGTTTGGGTAACTGAGGTCTGGGGAATTCGAATTAGGGATTTTTAGATTTGGGTGTTTTGTAATTTGGGTTTGGATACTGGTTTTAGGATTTTTTTTAAGTTTATTTAGAAAACAGATCTGAGTTTGGGTTTCAGGTTTTTGGTGCTGAACCCGGACTGTGCCTGGAAATGTCCGGGTTTTAAATTCTGAAACTCAAATCTGCTTTTTCAATATATGCGGTCCGGATTTTATCCGGACCGAATTGGCCGGGTTCGGACCGAATCCGGTCCGAGCGGATTTTTTTGACACCCCTATTATCCAATAACCACCGATCACAAATTATATAAAGTCTAGTTAGTACGGAATTCAAATCCAATGAAATTGCATCGAGTAGAACTCTCGTAGTGGGTGTGCTTAGAGGCCCAATTAGTGTTTACCCAAAGCCGGGCCCAAGTCAAAGTCCCTCTATATATTCCACACCCAAAAATCTCAGACGAAAATAAACAAAACCAAAATGGAGATTCTTTCTCCTACACGCGCACGCCTTAAACCACCATTGAAGTATTTCCACGCAAACCAATCTCCACGGACCATTTCCTCGCCGCTTTATCCCCACCGTCCGTCTCTCCTGCTCCTCCGTAAAACTCCCAGTAGGCCGCATCTCCGCAGCTGTCTCGCAGCTAGCCCCGGCCCGGCTCCCCAATCCAACCCGCCTCCCCCGGATGACCCAATTCAACCCGCAGGTCAGTTATTTTAACCGAAATTTGAATGGTCAAATATTCTCATTTGACAATTTAAGTTTGTTGATGAAATCGCTATGTGATTTTTGAAATTGAATTAATGGTTCATGTGTATTTATTAGCTCATTATGTTGATTATTTTTTTTCTTGCATATTATTGTTACACCAAAAAAAAAATTTATTATAGAGTATTAGCACTGTTATATCAGTTGTAAATGTTCATATTTTGTTGAACCTTTATATTTTTCACTTATCCACTAAATTTATAACATGGGAAAGTTTGTATATGGTGGAAATGAGTTTAAAAAAAATTCCCATGGTTTTGCATAATATCACAAGGCTCTGTTTTGCTGTTATAGCTGCCGTGAAATAAAAGCTTTAGCTCAGTAAGCATGATTTTTAAATAATAAATAATTTTGAAAAAAATAGTAAAGGTAATCAAACAACTCGAGGGTAAAATCACCTTAACTTTTAAACTATTGTCGCAGGTGTTTATTGAATACTTTAGAGTTGTAGCTGTAAAAGCCATAGTTGCTAGTTAGCATACCAAACAGAGCCTAAATGTATAATACTCAGTATATTTAGGATGCTTTTGGTATTGATATTGTTACAGCTCTAAAGTGTTTGGTAAACACTTACAGCTATGGATTGGAAGCTAAGATGAAGTTATCCCTCACTTGTATGATGTAGAATGTATATTATCTTTACTATTTTTGTCAAAATTATTATTTAAAAAATCATATTTACTAAAAACTTTCTACTTTTATTTCACTATTACAATTTTTTTTTTTTTTCTCTATACAATACCAAATGGACCCTGAAGAGTTCTGTTTTTGGAGACAAGGGATGTTCTCTAGTTTCTTGTTTTGCTGTGATGGGCTGTTGTGATGGCAATAACCCAGGAGTGTTAATTTGATAAGAAGAGTCTTTGAAGTTCTTTATTCATACTATTGCATAACTTCTTGTTTAAGAGTCTGGATTAATTTAGTTTCTCCGTTGGTAGTCTAATTCAATAATAACTGGAAGAAGTCAAGCTACTAATACATAGTCTTCTAAAGTTGTCATTTCGAAATCCACTGTCTTCATTTCATTTTGTAACTCTGAAGCAAAATGAATCTAGTTAGCATTCATTTTAGGCCTAAAATCTAAGGTGTTGTCTGAATAAGATGATGTATCATCAAAGGAAGGCAAACATTGTAAATGACCTTTTATGACATCAAGGAATATAAACTTGTTTCATGAACTAGAACGGAATACAGTGAATTACACTGATTTTATAAAGAATAAATATGCTTTTTCACTGCCTGTTTTCTGAAGTTGAGTTTTGTAAACTGTCCCAAGATTAAATAGTACCACATAATGGTAATTTTCTTACCAGAGGTAATCTCGGACATCACCCAATGATTTTAGTTGTTAGACCTGGTCAAGCTATAAAATGTATGCGTTTTTGTCATCAGAATAAATAATCTCATATTTTACATTCCACAAAGTGGTTGCTAAGTGATGCATATGCTATTTGACTGGTAATAAACTTATACATGCACTAGTGTACCATTACCTTTCTATACCGACCCGGTGGAAGAGCATAACACGAGGAATAGAAAAGAAAATAGAAAATAAAAAAAGAAAAAGACATGAATTAATATTTACGGTATGTTAGAAAGTATAGTATGATGTCGGTGTAGGAAATAGTGGGTTTTTAAAGCCCTTAGCTGAGATGTTAACGGTGAGGTTTCCTAGAGTTTCCTATCAAAGATATATACGTCATAAGAAAGATATAAGCAAACTTTTGTAGCAGGAAATTTAGTTTCTCGACCTGGTGCCTAGTGCTATACTTCGCAATATGCAATCCTTGCTTTGGCCCTAATTTGGCTCTTCTCTTTCTTTATTCCATTTTAAATTTTAAAATCACTACTGAAGTGCTTTGAAATTACATGTTTTGATTATGGAACAGGTTTCTCTAAACTCCAAGACCGCATTCGCATCTTCATTGCAGTTCTTTTCTGGATGTCTCTGTTCTTCTGGGCATCCGCATTTGATAACAGAAATAATGGTACACCGAACAAGGGATCAAGATTTAGAAAGTAACTGAGAAACATTATCGCGTATATATGTAAGACTTGGAGTAGGTTTAGAAATACACGAAGAAAATTCAATGTTGTTTAGATGCATAGTTTTCAGAAACTTGTATGAATCATCATCTGTTAGTTCATTGAAGTTACATATCCACTTTTGTGTATCACGTGAGGAAACAAACTTCAAAATGGAAATAAAATTCCAGGTTTTTTTCAATACTTTGCTTGTGAGAGATTTCCTTTAGCAGGTTATATTTGCTCTTTTCAGCAACGATACGTCTGGTTTCAGACTAGGTTATCAATGTGCTATACTTCTCGATTGTTGGCCATTTGTATTAAATTTCTTGTATGGCTGATAATTACTTCAAAATGCTCCCGTCAACTTACGGTATTTGAGGGTTCATTTGCTTGCATATCTTCAGATTTGAGTGGTCCTAGATTAGTCAAAGGCAGCCCATTTACAGATTTTCGACCGATTGTCTCCAGGGTTTTCCTTGAAAATATCTTGGCTGGGCATAATACACCCCTTCAGTAGTTCCTAGAGCCACTCATGACTTGATGCTTGAGCTTGTCTCATTTCTAACATCAGTGATCTGGGAATTAACGGTCCAAAATTATCTGGAAGATTTAGGCCCCGTTTGGGATTGCCTTTGGGAGAATTAAAAGTGATTTTAAAAATTTAAAAATTAATTTTAGTGTTTGATAAAAAAAAATCAAAATCACTTTTGTCAGAATTAATTTTTTTTACAGTTAATTTAAAAAAGTAGGAAATGAGTAGTTTTTAAATTTTGATTTTGAAAATTAATTTTATCTTTTAATATAATTCTATAAATATCCTTACTATTATTACTTAAACCCAAAATTATCCTTCTAAGAAATAATATTGCTGCAAGTTTAATGTGAATATGATATTGACAATCTATTATTTGTTTTTGTTTTGAGTTTTTGTAGCTCATTACATTTTTTTATGTTTATTTTTGGAATACTTAGTTATACTTTACTTGATGTTATTTAATGAAAATTGTAGTTGATTTTTTAATTATCAATTGTTTTAAGATAAAAAAGAAATAAAATCACTATAGTATAAATTTTATTTTTAGTTAAAATTATTATAATACACAATTAAAGATATTGTATGTGTACATTTTTATATGTGTAAGTAAATTTCATCATACCTTATGTATATTTTAGTTATTTATTTTCTTACAATAGTTTAACAGTAAGATTTATCAAACACCCGTAACTGTTTTTAAAATTCACAGAACTTTTAAAAATAAAATTTATCAAATACTTAACTGATTTTCTTCACAACTGATTATTTCTACAACACAACTAACAATAATTATTTTAAAGGTTACAACATTATCAGACTGGCCCTTACGGTATTATCCCAACTTAGTTGCCGTAGAATGGAGTGTGATCAGCCCAGCCCAGCTTAGTTGCTGTGAAATGAAGGAGTGTGATTTGATGCGCGACTCTGTGCATGTCAAGCTTTCATTATGAGGAGCTGAGTTGTGGAGCACACAGTTCCCCGATGGGAGCCTGACCCGCACTGCTCGCGTGATCAGCCCCGTAAAATGGAAATCACCAATTTCAGCATATAAGTTGATGTATATTCCGGTGAACATTAGATACGAGTACAAGTTGACATATATTACGCATTTTAGCCCGTTGTGCTATTGAAAATTTTACCAGAAGCTTAGTAGTTCCCAATAAGCTCGGTAGTTGCTGATGGTATGATGCGTAAAATCAAACATAGAACATAACATTAAACACCAATCTATCTATTAACATGTTATCATTCACGTGTGATAGCAAGTAATAATTGGAATTCCATGTGAACAACACATGATCTGGTGTGAATGAAGATAATAATTGATGGTACGTGAAAATAACCCAATATAGTGACTTAGCTAAAGATGTCATTTTCAGACCCACAAACAAAAAGCCAGTTTCTTCTTCTCCTTCTTCTTCTTCTTCAAACTGGCCGATGATAATCTTATATCAATAGGTGACCGTGATTGTGACTATAATAATGTTTATTAATGTATAATCTTCGTACCCAACACAACACAATGAACCGTCCATCTTATCACAAGAAACAAAAAGGTGAATTAATCTTATCCCAAGCGTTAAATTCTAGAATATATGTATTCGCTATACGTCATTCGACGTATTACATGCATACACACATCACAAATTTTGCAAGTGCAACGAGTTTTAATACTCATTTTAAGCTCATTAATAAATGATCAAACCACTGGGGTTGGTACGATCTCTGTAGTGGTTAAATAGTAATGAGATACCAACTTGTACTCAAAATTGATAAATAGTTGAAAAACATAATTTATTATTATGCCATCGTCTTTCAATAAAAATCAAATCTTCAAAACATCAATTTCGGCTCTGTCAGGAGTCCGAATATGAAGCCAAAAAAAAAATCTTAATAATGAGATATAAGTACAAGCCAAGGCTTGTCCTCATTCTTATCTTTCGACATCGAGCAGTTTATAATTATCAAATTTATGTTTTATATATATATATATATATATTAATTTACTGCACAAGTGAAAAATCCCAAATGGATACCAGCTGCATGAGATGTAATGGAACAATTGTTAAATGATGATAAGAGCAAGAGGGATGGCTTTTTGTTTGCTCTGTTTTTGTTTTTACCATCAGTTCTTTGTTTTTGTTTTTTTATTACCAAACATTATTGAATTTTCCTTGTTGGCAAGTCGTTTTGTGATCGAGTAATAACCATCTCCTTGTCTCACTCGAGATTTAAGCCCTCTCGTATGTATTGAGAAGATTATTTTTATTTTAATATTTTTAAAAATATATATATATGTGTTATTGTTACATTTAAATATCTAAATTGTATTATCATTGAATAAAATTAAGAGTCTTCGATAGATTTTTTATTGTGAATATTAATACATTGCAAGCTGATAAAAATTGTTTATCATGATCGAGAACCTAATTTTAGGCCAATTTGATAAATTTTCTTACTCTCTTTCTCCTCCCATCGAAGCACTATTGTTGGCTCAATAATTCTAAATAATTGACACTTTGTGAACAAGTAGGCACAATTTCATTTCACTAGTATTAAAGTGAAAAATCCTGTCAAGTCGTTTTCTAATTTATCTATTAAAAAAACCTGACACGTGTCGATCATCTTTTCGTCGTAACATTCAGCAAAGCTAAACTACAGTAATGTCCACTTCAGTCACTCCCTAAAGCTTAATTCTCGACCGTCAATTCCCCCGCAATAACAAAATAAACAAATGAGGCCGGTGGGTCCCAATATAAACAAGCAGTCGACGTGTCGTTTGATCAGAGGCCGCAGCCGCTTTACAAGTGAATGTCTCACTTCGTGGGCTTTTACATGCTATAGACACCACATGGTAATCATGTGCTCTCTGCCAGCCCGTTTGATTCTTATCATCAACTTAAATCAACGGCGGAGATTTCATCACGCCCAGTTTCTTAATTCTTCTGTGAAAGCATTCTCCAACAATACTCTGCAGCTCCAAACAGAGGAGTTTGTTCCTCCGCTTATTTACCTAAAGGAAAGCACTTTCTCAAAAAGCGTTTTTTTTCCCTCAGTCTACTGCATTCAGCAAACATGCTGCTAAGAAGCTCGTCAACGCCAATATTGAACTCATGGCTGCCCCAGTACAGCAAAGACTCAGCATCATCATCATCATCAAATTCATCACCAGAGCCAGAGCTTCAGGTTCTCCAAAGAACGAGATCAGTTTCATTATCAGATGATCATCATCATCATCAGTCAAGAAAGCAGAAGCTTTTAACTACAATTTACCAAAGGAAAGAAATAAGGGACTCAAAAGTAAACAAGAAAGGCAATATCAGAGCTTTAAAGCCACCACCAGCAAGTCATTCTCATGATCATCATCAAGCAAAAGAATCCAGTTCAAGGATTCAAAGACTGTTTTCAAGTTCTGGGTTGGGGGAGAAATTACTGAAGAAGGATGATGATGATGAAAAAGAAGGCTGTGAAGTTGAAGACGGTGGTGGTAGTTATGTGCAAACAATGGTCATGGGTGGCGGTTTGGGAAATAATGGCGGGAAAATATGCGACGGCCGTGGCGGCGGAGATGCTGGTGGTGGGGGTGGGGGGTCAGGGTTTTCTGGGAGTAATAATAATTATAGTAATAACAATCATGGGAGTAGTAGCACTGATGCTTATTATGAGAAGATGATAGAAGCAAATCCTGGAAACGCTTTGTTGCTTGGAAATTATGCCAGGTTCTTGAAAGAGGTAATGTTATTAGTTTTGTCGATATTGTTTTTTTTTTTTAAATAAAAAGAATTTTGCTGAGATATTTGTGGTTATGAATGGACAGGTCAGAGGAGATTTTGCAAAAGCAGAGGAGTTATGTGGAAGAGCAATTTTGGCTAACCCAAGTGATGGTAATATCTTGTCAGTCTATGCGGATCTAATATGGCAAGCTCATAAAGATGCTTCAAGAGCTGAGAGTTACTTTGATCAAGCTGTTAAATCTGCCCCTGATGATTGGTAAGGGATCAAACCCATATGAATGCATGCATTGATTGAATTTGATTAAATTGTACCTTCGATTGTTAATTAGACGCTGACTTTGTTACTTATAGTGACTGCATGACAAGTTGTCGAGCTTTTACTTGATAGTTAGTGATTCTAAAAGCCACGGCACGTCAATGCCTAACGGGCAAGTAGTAACTTTATAACTCCATGTAGGCTCTTCGAAGTGGAATTTGATCAGAACAATTTGGGATCTTTTGGAACTTGGGGTGTCTAGATATTCAGAAGTGTGTTTGTGCTTTCCCGCTTGTGATATGGCTTGTTAAATTTTCACTGAAGTCTCACGTTGAATATTGAAACTTTTTTGTGCAGCTATGTGCTTGCATCATATGCTAAATTTCTGTGGGATGCTGGAGAGGATGAAGAAGAAGAACAAGACAATGAAGAGGGCCAACATCAAACTGATCACAGCCATACGTCACCACCTAATTTCTTCCACGGGGCTTCTCATCATTCTCCTTTAACTGCTGCATCTTAAGAAGCATAAAAGAGTTAAAACCAATGATAGCTGCTATGAGTTGTAAGATAGCCAAGCCAACATATTACTAATGCGTAGCCAACAAAAATATTAACAGAGTTACTTTCTCACTGTAATATCCTAACAATAACTGTGCCTAAATATGTAAAATGTAGGGAGCGAACCATGTATCATATATGTATCTTTCTATCTTTCTATCTTTCTACATGATGAGCCCATGTACCATGTAACTTGCCCTTTTTTCTGTATTATGGAGAGGCACTTTTCAGGATCTTCATTCTTTCCAATAATTTTATGTTAGAAGTCCAACCATCTCTTCTTAAGTCTTAAAATAATCTAGAACAGACGAGGGAGAGTGGGTAAATGAATTGCCAACAGAATCAGTCCTCTCATTTCTTTACTTTTTGTGGCTCAAAATTCTTTGTTACATTCTAACCAATTTACGTGGGTCACTAGATTTCATTTTCTTTCATATACGTTGAGAGGATAAGCTGATATGCTCTGATTATTAATTATTAGTTATGGAGTTGCAGAGACTCCTTTGTCATTTTTCTTTGGTGATTATGAGATATATACATGGTGGCCTCGGTGGACAAATGACATCTCTTGCCAAGTTATTTTTTTCATAACATCACCAAGAAAGTGATTGGAAGATAGAGATCAAGCTGAGGATCCAAGAACATTTTAGCAGATGAAAAATCTCAATCATTGAACTTAGAATTGGCTTTGGTAGCAGGGAAACAGAACCAATATCAACCATTTGAGATTAGGTGGATGTGAATAGTTTCCAAATTCAATAGATATTTCTTCAATAAATATAATTTAAAATACATTAAAAATCTATCTTGAGATTAACTAGAATCCTCCATCAGAAGAGCTTGTGAATGGTCTCATTGTGAAAGCGTGGGGACAATTTTCCCGGGGTAATGAAGCCAAAAGCAAAAAATGATTTGTGATGTGATCTGGCATATTATTTTATGTTATCACAACTCAATCTGCAAAGACTATCTATGAAAGCAACAAGAAGAAAATCTCATACTCGCAAATTGAGAATTTTTTAATATGTTGTTCATAGATATTAAAGGGGACGGATCTCTAATTTAAGTGTTTGTTTAGTTTTTATGTTTTAAAATGTATTTTAATATATTTCTGTTATTAATTGTGTTATATTTTTATCTTTATTTTTCTTTTTTCTTTTTTACAATAATATCCTAACAACAATACTTTTAACATTAATTAGTTTATTTATAAAAAAATTAATTAGCAGGTGACCCAATAAATATTTATTAACAAATTAACTAATAAGTATCAATATAACATAAATAATATTTTCTGTACCTTCACAACAATCTTACTAATAATTATTTATAAATAAATTAATATTGGCTAACTTAAAGTAATATTTAATATCCTTTCAATAATCTTACTAACAATTATATATAAAATTTTAATTTACCAAATTAATAAAGTAAAATAATAACATAAAAATTTACATTAATTTTTATTTTGTTTTTAAGATTAATTTGATAAATTAATATTTTTTCAATAATATCGGAAAAAGATTACTGCAAGAGTATTATTATAAAAATAAAGAAAAATTAAGGGTAGGAACATAATATTTTTAACAATAAAAGTTTTTTGAGATATTTTTTAAAATATAAAGACTAAATGGCCTATTAAGTTAAAATATAAGAACTTAACATGCATTTACCCCATTAAAAGAAAATGTTCACTAGCTGCCATAAATTGCAACAGAAACACTAGATCTATCTTGAATCCTCCTGATTGAATTTACAGTGTGTGATATTAAGCAAATGGCAAATGGTTTTAGTAGCAATCGTCTTGCTTTTGAATCTCTGATGTGATGTGTCTTCTCAATTGATTACTTACTTGAAAGTTGATTAAATATCTCTATATAATAATCATAAAAATATTTTCTGCATATGTTATGTATGGGATTGTCACAAAATAGTAGAAACGCATCAAATAACAAGATCAATTTTAGATGTAACAGAATACTAGTATGAACAATCTTTTTATAATCTGAGAGACGGTGAGACCAAACATTAATAAACTTGAAGCTGGACTGAAGGAAGGAAAATTATAGAAGCTAATATTAATCTCCCCAAGTTTAAATGAATCTGACTAAGATTAAATGGGACAGTTTCCATTTCATCTGTCGCAAACAGTCCAAACTACTACCGGTACCTTAAATCAGAGATCATTAGCCTTTTTTTCAAAACCAGACGTAGAAAAGGATAACATATAGTAATGATATTGTGATCGGAATTCGGAAACTCACCAAAAGGCAAGACTAAAAGCTCATATTCACAAAAGCTAATTTGTAAGAACTTGTAAGCATATTTAAGAATTTGTACATAAAGGACCAGAAAACAAGAAAGTTTCGTCTATGGACGCAAAAGCTAACCTTCCACAGGTGAGTGAAGATACTACCATTTGTTGTCTATAGTATTTGTTTCTATCATCTTGGGCCTGATAATTGAATTTCTGACAAAAATGCACTACTATTGTCATCAACTACTCCTGAAGAAGTACCCTCTTCACTGCTCCACTTAAAGAAACTTGAGTAAGCCCATGAATTCAACTGAGAAGGGGTTGGAGGCTGAGGTACCGGACAGAGACCTTCAAGCATTTGGACAACTTTAGTCATCGATGGTCTCAACTGCATCTCATTTTGTATGCACCACAATGCAACTTTAATTGCAGTAGCAATACTCTCATCATTTTCATCCATATCTAGCCTCGGATCAAGGATTTCTCTTTGGTTACCTTCTTCTAGCATCTTGAAGGCATAGGAAGGAAATCGAGCTTTCTCTGAATCATCCCCCACAGAAAAACTCCTCCTGCCCCCGATGATCTCTAGCAAGACCATACCGTAGCTGTATACATCACTCTTCTCTGAAATAGGATTGTTTGTTATCCATTCTGGTGCAAGGTACCCCCGTGTACCCCTCAGTGTCGTGTATACAAGGCTTTCTTCACGGTTCATCAGCTTAGCCAAACCAAAATCTGAAACTTTGGCAGTGAAATTATCATCAAGAAGAACATTCTCAGGTTTTATGTCGCAATGAACAATCTTTACCTCACACTCCTCATGAAGATAAGCTAATCCCTTTGCCATGCCTAATGCAATATTAAATCTTGTATTCCAACCCAAAAACCGACTTTCCTCAGTACTATTGAAGATCCATTTATCCAAAGACCCGTTTCCCAAGTACTCATAAGCAAGAAGCCTGTGAGCTCCCTCTATGCAGAAGCCTTTGAGTTTGACCAGATGAACATGATGTACATTCCCAATTGTTGTGACTTCAGCGCTAAATTCCTTCTTCCCCTGCCCAATGCTCTCCAGCTTTTTGACTGCCACTTGTATACCATCTGGTAGCATGCCTAGATAGACTGAGCCAAATCCTCCTTGTCCGAGCTTTGTCGAGAAGTTTTTAGTTGCTTTACAAAGATCATTGTAACTGAAACGAGTAGGCATACCTGAAATTTTTTCCAAAAAGTTATCCTCTTCCAAGTCTTCTTGAGAAAATTTTGTTAATCTCTTCCTTTTGTTGTGGTGCCAGAGTCCTGCATAAAGTAGACTGGCAATTACAAGTATAGTTGCAACAACTATGACAACAATTAGTACGACGGGTTTCCCTCCATCACTTTCTCGACTTTTAGAGTTTAAGACCTCATTTCCACTTGATGTTTTCATATATGAAACATAACCGGTAGAACCCTGCTGAGAGCGCTGCAAACTACCTATCTGATCAAACAAGAAGCAATTCTTCGTACTATTTTCAAAGAACAGCACAGAGCAGGAGCAGTTATGTAGGCAAGCTTCTTTGCATGTATTAAGATCATATCTCGGAAAGGGTGATACAAACCCAAGTGCAAAATAATCAAGCCTTTCACCCAGATAGAAAAGCTTTGCCGAATTCATGGATACATTGCATGTCGAAGCAACTGGAGGTCTGCAGTTGAATTGAGATCTGAGGGAAGTAGGGCACTGGCACCAATTGTCAAAATAGCACACAAAATACGGGTTACAAGGCTCAGGAACGCTGCAAGAATTTTGCGGGATCTTGATTGCCTCAGAAGTAGCTGCCTTTCCGTTACGAAGATTAGAAAACGTAATTTCCCCATTAGAGCCTAAAATGGCAGCCCAGGTAGCATTCTCATCATTGTTTTCTGAGAAGATGAATTGCCAAAGCAATGCCTTTTTAATATCATAAAAATTCCACGCATTGGACACCAAAGAAGCAGAATGGACCTTGGCAGATACACTGGTATTGGTTTTCCGGCTGTCGTTAGCCAAGGACCAATACGTTTGTGGAGTTTGATACCCTGCATACAAGACTAAATCGCCAGACTTGAATTCAAGATAAACACTCATGTTATTGCTATTGGGAAAACTTTTAAGTCTCATCCCTTCCACAAACTGTTGGCCAGGTAAAAGGGTATCAGTTGGATGGCTAAAACTCTGCCAAAGAATACTTCCATTTACCCCGAGCAATACCAAGTTGCCCGAGTCCTGCAATTCCATGCATTCAACTTTCTGTCCTGAAGTATTTGCAGACCAAGCTTCACCATTTCCTCTTTGTAAATGCGCATTCCCATTTTTCTCAAACACAAACTTATCAGAATCTCTAATCAACAAGCCTCTATTGGCAGTCCAAACTACTTTTGCGCTACTAATATGAATAACAACCAGCAAAAAGAATTGAACATCCAAAGCAGTATAAAAGCCAAAACCAAAAACCGAGTTATTAGAGATGAGAAATAGCCCATTGTTATTGATCCACTCCATCTGGGTTGCTTCAAACCCAGGATAAAGCTTGCCAATACGTTGGGAGCCAGCAATGCAGGTTTTGAACACAAGGAGTAGACAAAAACACAAGGCCCCCGCGTATCTAAATAAACCCATAATTTCTTTAACTGCAAAAACGCGCTCAACTTCCCAAATAAACACAAGAGCAACTTCAACAAAAAATTAGCTCAAAATAATTAAAAAAAATTACAGATTTTGCTGTATTTGTTAAAATTTAAACATTTGCAGGAGAACTTTGAGATAGAACAAAGTGTATTGAAATTAAATCACAAAAAAATCATAAAAAGACTGATAAAATATATGAAGAGCAATTGTTCTGCAGACCCTCTAAATAAAGAATCAGTCAAATTACAAGCTGCGTGAATCAAAGAGTCAAAAATCTTTTCTTTAAGCAAAATGGAGCAAAAGCAAAAAGATTTAAAATAAACTTGGAAACATGGTAACTGACCTCAATTGTGTTGCAGAAACAAATGCGTCTGCATAGCTGGGGTCTTTGGCTTTTCCCCTATTTTGAGGAAATAGAAGCCAATCCTTTCGCTTTCTCTAGATAGAAAAAAGGAAGAGAAAGTTGGAAAAGCAGGTAATGTAGTTGATTGTGCAGCTGCAACCAAGACTTTAATTACAATGATGTTAATCCATGTGTGGTTGCGTTTTGTCCTTTCTAGTTTCTTTCAGTTTCTTTGTTTCTTATCAATGTGCGTTGCATGTGATTGACTCGAAATACCAAATTTATTACAGTAGTTTCCACCAACTTCAGTGTTTGTGTCCTTTCTTGGATGCCTTTCCCTGTTCACATTTTGAGTTTTCAGGCTTTCGTTATCCTTTATTGGAAATTTTTTTTGGGTGAGATGAACTCTTACTCATGATCTTCGTTTTCTTTGAATTGCATCAGTGACAGTAAGTAACATTGTTACTCAATTTAGGTTAAAACCTTATCTAATATACCCATCAGTGTATTTGGATTAGGGGTGGGCATCGGTTTAGTTTGGTTCGGTTTTAGGATAAATTTTCAGTTTCGATTCGGTTCAATTTCGGTTTTTTAGTTCGGTTTTGGTTTTTCGGTAACGGTTCACTTAACGGATCGATTTAATAAATCAGTTTTTCGGTTTATCTTAACTTGCACACAAGGCCTACTATAATAAATGTATAATAAAAAAAATAATTTACAAATTTGTATAAGAAAAAAAATTATAAAATTTTGGACTAAACTGAATAATTTTTAGAATCATCGCACTATTTTTAATATAAAATTTTTTGACTCAAAACATAAATAAAATAAAATAAGTTTTTATGCCATAATATAACTTATAAAAAATATAGGGATCGTAATGTTATCTTACCATTGTTGACTTTTGGTCAATGACACTTATGAAAAGTTTGCAAAATATGTTAAGGCCATAATAAAATTTTTATACGCAAATATTTTTTAAATGTTGGGTCATATTAAAATTTTATAAAAGTGAGAGATTCAAATGATATTATCGATTCGATTAGGATTTTTTAAAATTTAATCCGAAAGTCGAACCGAACCAAAAAAATCGAATCGAATTTTTATATTCGGTTTTTTAATTTTTAAAAACTGAACCAAAACCGAAAAAATGAACCGAACCGAATTTTTTTCGGTTCCGATTCGGTTTTGCCCACCCCTAATTTAGATGCTAATTGATTAGAAAAATAAAAATTAAACCTTTGACAAAAATTAGATTATAAGAGAATCTGCGCCAATTATGATCAGACCTGAAATCTAGGATATCCGTCTCTAATGCAACAATGTATATCTTTTGTTTACAATTTGATTATTTTAATATTAGAGTGAATCTATGGGTAAAAGTTTATTTAATCCCTATATTTTTAAGAATACCTCAAAACGTCCTTACTATTAAATATTTACACTTATGTCATTATTTTTTATTTTTTTAGCATGTTTTTACAATTTTACACTCTTACAGTAATGTTTCTTTTTTAGATATTAATAAAAAAAATTGGATTATCAAATTAAACACAAAAATAAAATAAAAAATAAAAAAGATATATATTAATTTTTGTGGAAGTTCATGTGTGTCCAAAAAAATTAATTTTGTAAAAAAATAAGTTATCAATTTTTTTAAAAAAATTAATATTTTAACTTCTCAGCAGAGTGTTCCACAAAAATTAATATATATTATTTTTATTTTATTTTTTGGTGTTAAACTGGTAACTTAATTTTTCTTTTTAATAATTTTTTAAAAAATGAACATTATTATAATAGGGTAATATTGAAAAAAAATCAAAATGAACAAAAAGTAATGGCAAGAATGTCAATAATTTAATGATAGTGATGGTTTGAGATATTTTTAAAAATATAGGGACTAAACAGATACTAACTTCAAAATATAGGGACTAAACGAACTTTTACCCGTGAATCTATTTGATGTACACCATAGTGCATGTGAACTGTGAAAGCTCATTCACTGCTGCTTTCCAAATTACAACCACTAGCTTAATTTGTAATTAATGGATGGGTAAGATAAAGCCAAATTAATAATACGATCAGCTATATTATAAATTCTTTGCTCAATCAATTATTTAATCATACAATTTGCTCAACTGAGATTTGCATGATCATAATAAGTTAATACCAAGGTGTTGCATCTAATCATAAAACCACTAATGAAAGCTTCCCCCAATCTTGTCTTCTTCGCTTGAAAGAGTTTTAGAGGACGATGGCTGTGCGTGAAATTAAGACTAGATGATAAGGGTCAAGATCCCACGACCAATCAAAACGCATCTTAGTTGGTGTGATTTCACTTTGCAGTTTGGTGCCATTTTTTTAATGTGATAAAGAACCAAGAAGATCAATGAGAGTACCCAAGCCTAATTACAAGTATGAGGGTTATGCTTGAGCTACGTAACCCATACAAGCCTTGCATGGCACATACAAGACATGTATCGCGTGAAGTTTGTGTGTGGATGCTTACCGGAACAATAACGGTTGGTTTACCACGTCAAGTGATCATTGCAGATTTAGTAGGGAATCAAATCTGGGTTGTTATATTTGATTTGAATTCTGCTGCGAGTTTATAGCTAGACCGATATTATCCTTAATTTTATTTACTAGATTTGAGCCAATAATCTCGGTTACAAAGCAAAGTATTGTTACAATTGCTGTTATAAATAAGCTCTAGTACTGAAATAAAAAGTCATGGAGAAATTATCTTAAATATTTGTTTGTAGTCGTTCTCACCAAAAGCAGAACAACTATATTACTTGCAATTGTTGGCAAGCATCTGATTGAGACCATATCATAATGTTAAAAAAGAATTAGAATATTTTATCAGTTGGGATTCGATAATTATTTTTATCTCGATACAATTATTGAAGCTGTTAACAATTGATCGAAAAGTAATTTGCCATCGTCCGTAGTTAATTGCTAAGTAACAACTTTTTTTTGTTTAATTACTACGTAATTAATCTGCATAATTTTCTGTTTCATAATTCTCATGTACTATTAATTTCAAAGGAAAAAAAAAAAGAACTCAATGCAATGTAATTGTGCGATTAACCCTACAAATTAAGGGGCGCGATCATTTTCTATTTTACAAGAACAAGAAGGATGATGATGATGATGATGAAAAAGAAGGCTGTGAAGTTGAAGACGGTGGTGGTAGTTATGTGCAAACAATGGTCATGGGTGGCGGTTTGGGAAATAATGGCGGGAAAATATGCGACGGCCGTGGCGGCGGAGATGCTGGTGGTGGGGGTGGGGGGTCAGGGTTTTCCGGGAGTAATAATAATTATAGTAATAACAATCATGGGAGTAGTAGCACGGATGGTTATTATGAGAAGATGATAGAAGCAAATCCTGGAAACGCTTTGTTGCTTGGAAATTATGCCAGGTTCTTGAAAGAGTTAATGTTATTAGTTTTGTGGATATTGTTTTTTTTTTTTTAAAAGAATTCTGCTGAGATTTTTTTGGTTATGAATGGACAGGTCAGAGGAGATTTTTGCAAAAGCAGAGGAGTTATGTGGAAGAGCAATTTTGGCTAACCCAAGTGATGGTAATATCTTGTCAGTCTATGCGGATCTAATATGGCAAGCTCATAAAGATGCTTCAAGAGCTGAGAGTTACTTTGATCAAGCTGTTAAATCTGCCCCTGATGATTGGTAAGGGATCAAACCCATATGAATGCATGCATTGATTGAATTTGATTAAATTGTACCTTCGATTGTTACTTAGACGCTGACTTTGTTAATTATAGCGACTGCATGACAACTTGTCGAGCCTTTACTTGATAGTTAGTGATTCTAAAAGCCACGGCACGTCAATGCCTAACGGGGAAGTAGTAACTTCATAACTCCATGTAGGTTCTTTGAAGTGGAATTTGATCAAAACAATTTGGGATCTTTTGGAACTTGGAGTGTCTAGATATCCAGAATTGTTTTTGCTTTCCCGCTTGTGATATGGCTTGTTTTCACTGAAGTCTCACGTTGAAAATTGAATTTTTTTGTGCAGCTATGTGCTTGCACCATATGCTAAATTTCTGTGGGATGCTGGAGAGGATGGAGAAGAAGAACAAGACAATGAAGAGCGCCAACATCAAACTGATCACAGCCATACGCCACCACCTAATTTCTTCCACGGGGCTTCTCATCCTTCTCCTTTAACTGCTGCATCTTAAGAAAGCATAAAGGAGTTAAAAACCAATAATAGCTGCTATGAGTTGTAAGATAGCGAAGCCAACATATCACTAATGCGTAGCCAACAAAAATATTAACAGAGTTACTTTCTCACTGTAATATCCTAAAAATAACTAGGGATGGCAATGGGGAGGGGAGGGGAGGGGGAGGAGACTGACTTTCCATACTCATCTCCGATATTCTGCATATGTCATCGTCCCCTCTCCATTCCCGACAAAATTATTTTAGGAAATTCTCGTCCCCTCCCTGAATAATAATAGGAGTTCTCCGAGGGTTCTCAATTCCTGAATAGCTAATACCTTTTTAGTTTTTAATTTTAATTTAACCATATTAAAATAAAAATAAAGTTTGATGATATATCTTACATTAACATCAATCTATTACAAAATATAAATCACCATAACAATTATCTTCATAATCCTATAATAAAAAGAAAAGAAAATTACTTTTATATCAACAATGAAATAAATGAAATGGACATAGATACTTATCAATATTTCTAATAAAAGTATTTACCTCTTGCACCTCCTTCTCCTCTTGTTCTTTCTTGAGGAATGTGGCAAATTAAGATAACCTCAGGTTTTAAATTTAAAACAATAAAAATAATATAAGTAATGTAAGTTGTAAGTGAAAATATTAATAATTATATAACATAATTACAATGTAAAATAAATTTATACCACCATTGTAAGCTCGTAGTGAACTTAGACGACATATTAAAGCCTTTAATGTGCTTGAATGAAACTTGTTACGATACTCTACCACCGGTGCTAAAACCTGATTCGGAAGCAACAATTATAATTGGAATTGCCAAAATATCTTTAACAATTTATGTTAGGTGAATTAGAGCACCAGCTCGGTCATACCATAGTCCTCACCTCGGAGTGGACAACCTCAGCCAACGGTACGAGCAGAACACTGGAAATGAACCTCCAACAAATACAAACCGACCAGAAATGAATACTAGCCACAGAAGTACACCGACCAGAAACATATACTGAGCCGACACCCATCCCCCAAAGAACGGAAACACGATTTCATAGAATCACGATAGTTGCGCATTTCCCAGAACCGTCGAGGGAGATGCGAGATCCCACGATTACCCACAATATAGCAGTTAGAGTCCCATGAAGGGGCAGCCACTACCCGAAAAAAGGGGATGAAGGGTAAACAGAAACGTGGGATAGTGACTATAAAAGAGGAAGAAATCAATAACCAAGGGGACAGAAAAAGAGAGAGAAGGGAAAACTCTGCCAAATTGTGTCCAGACCTTGTTCATTGTGAACAGTAAACCAATTCTAATAGTTATTTGAACCTAAATCGCATTGTTTTCCCGTAAACACCTTATGCTAACTTAGGCATCGGAGGGTTTACGCTGGCAAAACCACCGGCGTCTCTGATCCATTTTTGTGGACACAAGATTAGTGAGAAAAAAGAGAGGACTAACTTCAGCAACTAAAGTGGTCATCGAAGCAAGAAGAAATTGGCACCCTCATTGCTGGTAATACTGTTGATAATACAAACGTTGGTGTAAAGATCTGGTCGGGCAGAGGACGAGCAGATTTCGGCATCAACATTTTGGTGCCGTCTGTGGGGAGTGAATAAAAAGCTACCACCAAATTCATAATTACCGGAGCAGCAGCGGGTGGTTGGAGATGGATGTGTCAAGGAAGAATGTTGCGGGGGAGGACAATGAAACTGTGGAAACAATCACTCTCCGAGAAATTACAAATGAAGCCCAAGAGAGGGTGACGCAAGAACGATTGGAGCGAATGGAGAAACAAATGGAGGCTCTCACGACCATACTATATGAGCTGAGGGACGAGAGGAGAAGGGATTATGAAACCCCTGTGGGGAGAGGTGAAATAGGAGCAGAACCCAGCCTTCGGAGGCGTAAAGTCGAGGAAATCCCTCCGCCGGCAGACCAACTTAATGGGGTGAATCCCCACAGAAGTACTGGTTGGATTCCAGGAGAACGCGCGGATGAAGGGAGGGACCAACCTCGCCCCGGAAGGGTACTGGAAGTTGAGGGTCGAGGGGGCAATGTTGATGAAGGAGAACTTAGAGAGCGGTTGCAAAATGCCGAGCAGGAGCGAGATCAGATAGCTGGACGTGATCCTGATCGTGCTGTAGAGTTGGAAGGAGAGGTGCGCAGATTAGCGCAGGTGATGGAGGAGATACAGGGCAAGAGGAAGCCCCCGAGCTGGAGGATAATGTTAGATGCAGAATCTCCGTTATCAACTGAGATAATGGGTACAGTCATCCCAAGAGATTTCCGTTTCCCCGACCTCAAATACTCCGGGCGAAATAACCCGCTGGTGCACATTGAGCGTTTCAATGACACGACAGGTGTACAGGGACTGACACCAGCTCAGAGGTGCAGGGTGTTCCCATTGACACTAGAGGGACAAGCCCGGGAATAGTACCGCAAGCTACCCCGAGGAAGTATAAAGGGGTATGACCAGATGTGCTAGGAGTTGGCCGAACAGTTCCGAAGAGCCGTAGCCCCAGAGGACGACATGATGGAACTGATGGGGATGAAGCAGGAGGAGCATGAATCCCTTCGGGATTTTGTTAAACGATATTATCGGGTCGTGTTGGATCTGGGAGCTTTTAATCACCCGCAAGCGTTGAGGGGATTAAAAGAAGGTGTAAGAATCAGCCGACCGTGGTATAACTTAAGAAGCCCCCTAGTGCAGAATTACTCGGCGGGGTATGAGCAGGCGAGGCGAGATATAGAAATCGAAGAGGAGAAATCGGCGAGAATAAAAAGTGAACAGCTAGAAGAGCTGAGGCGAAAGGAACGGAGAGCCCCGCACGGGAGTGGGTCGGGAAAGCGAGTTGAGGAATCTTCAATAATGGGCGGAATATCAGCTTGGTCCCGCTCTTACTCCATAACTCCGAGATCACAACAGTTCCAACACAGCCAGGCTCAACTGCCCCGCCCTCCATTCCCAGAGCGGCAACGAGAGTTCAGGCAAACAATTGCCCACCCTTATCACAACAATCCCAGAACGTTAAGTGCAACCAATTCCAGGTCTGGACGACCAGAGCAGCTACCGTCTATACCAGCCCGAGGCGACATCCATGATAGCCGGGCAGTTCAATTGGTTGACCACAGCACGTCATATAGATAGTACACTCCATTAAAAATTTCCATGGAGGAACTGTATGAGAGGATCGAGGGACGAGGACTGCTGTACCTGCCAACCCCTATAACAAAACCTGCTCACCGACGAGATAAGAACAGATTCTGTAAATTCCACGACACTCACGGTCACACTATCAGCCAGTGTCGTGACCTAAAGATTCAGGTGGAGGATTTAGTGAGGAACCGGTATTTGGATGAGTACGTGGATAGAGTGTCCCCTGATTTGAGTCACAATACACAAGGGATGGAGGAGTTGAGGGGGATCTGAAACGTGAACAGCCAGTTATCTGTGTGATAACATGAGGGCCAATATTGGCCGGGGATTCGAACAGGGCCCGAAAGAACTATGAGAGATACGCCATGACTAGAAAGGAGATGCTTTTCAATTTGCCTACACCCAAGAGAGCAAAAGTGCGGCAAGTTCCCATTATGTGGACAAATGACGACGAAAAGGGTATTTTATATCCTCATGAGGATGCACTGGTGATTAAGGCATCGGTGGCTAGTACAGAATTGCGGCGAATACTGGTGGACACGGGCAGCTCAGTTGACATTCTGTTTAAGTCAGCCCTGGATGATATGAGAATTTCAGACGTGAAGTTAGAACAAACGAATACCTCCTTGAAGGGATTTGGAGGAGGACGGTTAACTCCCATGGAGATTATTGAACTCCCGATTACCGTGGGGTCAAAACCATTTGAAAAAATAATGATGTTGGATTTTGTCGTAGTGGAGGAAAAGAGCCCTTACCAGATGATACTGGGAAGACTGTTTATGAGGATAAGCCAATGTGTAATGTCCACGCATTATTTGGCGCTGAAGTACAGAGTAAATTGTGTTGTTGGCATAGTAAAAGATGACCAGAGAATGGCGAGGAGCTGCTATGCTACAACGGCCAAGGAAACGCTGCAGGTTACCTCTCTAGATAACCGAGGGGATTCAAAAAATGGTTGCGAAGAACCTGTTGAGAAGTTGGAGGAAGTTGTTTTAAGCAAGAGTGACCCAAACAGAGTGGTTAGAGTCGGGTCAGAATTGGGTGAAGCGACCAAAGGTGAGCTGGTGAAGTGCCTACAATCCCATGCAAACGTATTTGCCTAGTCTCATGAGGATATGCCAGGAATAGATCGAAGGGTAGCCTGCCACAAGTTGGCTATCGGAAGAGGAGCAAGGCCAGTGAGGCAGAAAATGAAGTGCGTCAATCAGGAAAGGTACGAAGCCATAAATGCCGAGGTGGAAAAATTGCTGAGAGCAGGATTTATAAGGGAAACCAAGTACCCGGAATGGATTTCCAATGTAGTACTAGTGAAGAAGGCCAACGGGAAGTGGAGAATGTGTGTAGACTTTACGGACCTGAATGAGGCATGCCCGAAGGACAGTTTTCCCCTACAAAAAATAGATCAGTTGGTGGACTCAACAGCGGGTCATGCTCTGCTCATTTTCATGGATGCCTTCTCCGGATACAACCAGATACCCATGGACGAGCAGGATGAGGAGAACACCACCTTTATAACTAACGTGGGTTTGTTTTGTTACAGGGTGATGCCTTTTGGCCTGAAAAATGCTGGAGCTACCTATCAAAGGTTAGTGAACAAGATCTTCAAACCATTGCTCGGTCACACTATGGAGGTGTATGTGGACGATATGATCACGAAGTCAAAAGAACCGAGAGATCATGTCAAGCACTTGGAAGAGACCTTCGAATTGCTGAGAAGGTATGAAATGAAACTAAACCCGGAGAAATGCGCATTTGGAGTCAGCTCGGGTAAATTTTTGGGTTACTTGGTGAGCCACCGAGGGATTGAGGCCAACCCAGAAAAGATACGAGCAGTGGTAGAAATGAGGTCCCCACGAACAGTTAAGGAGGTGCAGAACCTTACGGGGAAATTGGCAGCGTTAAACCGATTTATTTCGCGAGCCACTGATAAGTGCCACACTTTCTTCCAAATCATAAAGAAAAGGAGGTATATGGAGTGGACATCGGAATGTGAGGATGCATTCGAACAGTTGAAGGAATACCTAGCCAGCGCTCCATTACTATCAACTCCGAGAGAAGGTGATCAGTTGTTTTTGTACTTGGCACTCTCAAAATGGGCCACCAGCTCAGTGTTAGTCCGAGAAGAAGAATGAAAGCAACACCCTGTGTATTATACTAGCAAAGCCCTGGTAGATACAGAAACTAGCTACCCGTTGATGGAGAAATGGGCACTGGCTTTAATAACGACAGCACGGAAACTGCGACCATATTTTCAGGCCCACCCGATAACTATGATGGCCGACTAGCCTCTCCGGCAAGTGCTACAAAAATCAGATGCATCAGGGCGGTTAGTAAAGTGGTCTGTGGAGCTGAACGAATTCGACCTATCCTATAAGCCCCGAGGAGCAATCAAAGCCCAAGCCCTGGCTGATTTTATGGTCGACCGAGTTGAACCAGGGGAAGTGGTCCAGGAGGAACAACTAGTGGAACGAGAGGATCCAGAAGGGGTGTGGCTGGTAATGGTTGATGGGTCACGTAATGAGCAGGGGTCCGGAGCAGGAGTTATAATCCGAATCCCAGAAGGGGTCGAGGTATCTTATGCAGTAAAATTTGAGTTCCAGCTTACGAACAACCAAGCTGAATATGAGGCCTTCATTACTGGGCTCAGGCTTGCACATGCACTGCGAGCAGAGAGAGTAGAAATCCGAGCAGATTCTCAGCTAGTATGTAGTCAGCTCAATGATCAATTCCAAGTAAGGGAAGAGAAATTGGGGCTTTACTTGAAAAAGGCGAAACAAATTATTAAACTCTTCAAAAAGGTATAGGTGAAGCAGATATCCCGGAATGAAAATTACCGAGCATACATGTTGGCAAGAATGGCTGCAACAGTAGACCCCAAATTACCTAAGTCAGTTACACTGGAGATGAGGGCCTCACCGAGTATAGGAGAGGAGGTAGAGGTAATGAGAATAAGCAATGAAGAATCCTGGATGGATCCGATTCTCGCATACATCCGCAATGGCATTTTACCGGAGAATAAAAGGCAACCAAGAAAGTTAAAATGCCGAGCGGCGAGGTATGCACTGCTCGATGGGGTGCTCTACCGTCAAGGATTCACCTTGCCCCTTTTGCGATGTTTGGATAATGAGGAGGTGGACTATGTACTAAGGGAGATTCATGAAGGACTATGTGGAAATCATTCAAGAGCGAGAACTTTAGCCTTCAAGGCACTCCGGCAAGGATACTTTTGGCCAACCATGCATCAGGATGCGAAAAGGATGGCAAAGACTTGCAAAATCTGCCAAAGCTTTTCAGAGGTTTCCACACAACCCCCAGAAAAGCTGACCACGATGACATCCCCATGGCCTTTTGCTCAATGGGGAATCGACCTGATTGGTCCGTTACCCAAAGGCCGAGGAGCGGCAACCCATGCAATTGTAGCAATAGACTACTTCACCAAGTGGATAGAGGTGGGGGTCCTTAGCCAAATCACGGAGAAAAAGACAACAGATTTTATTTGGAAAAATATCATCTGTAGATACGGGATCCCATATACTATCATTACCGACAATGGGAGGCAATTTGACAACAACAACTTCAGAGAATTTTGCCGGAACCTAGGGGTGGACCTGAAGTTCTGTACCCCCGCACACCCCAGGCAAACGGACAAGTGGAAGCAGCCAACAAAGTGATAAAAAAACTCCTGAAGACTAGACTGGGAGAGAAGAAGGGAGGTTGGGTCGACGAGCTACCAGGGGTACTGTGGGCTTACTAGACAACTCACAAAACGGCTACAGGGAAAACCCCGTTTGCCTTAGCTTTTAGTCATGAGGCGGTAATCCCAGTAGAAATTGGAGTAGGGACACATCGGACGGAGTACTTCAATGAGCAGCAAAACGGCGAGCAGATCTGCCTGAGCCTGGACTTGCTGAAGAAGAAAAGGGAAAGGGCCTCGCAGAGAGTGGCCTAGTGTCAGCAAAGGGTGACACGTTATTATAACAAGAACGTACGCGTGAGGCAGTTCCGAGCAGGGGATTGGGTGCTTAGGAAGGTGAATCAAAACATTAAGGATCCTAACCATGGCGCGCTCAGTCCTAAATGGGAAGGCCCATACAGAGTGATTCGAGCGACTGGGTCAGGAGCTTACAAGCTAGTGTACCCAGATGGACGAGACGTGAAGAAGTCGTGGAACGCCGAGCACTTGAAGAAGTATTTCCAGTAAGCAAAGTGCTCTACGAAGTCTTCATTTTGACAAGTTATTTCTATTAAATGCATGATGAATTGTTACACATGCATATGTTTTACATTTCTGTATTACATTCAAATTTCAATAAAGATGAATTCAGCATGAAATCCCTCTATTGACGGTTCCATTAAATTTTTACTAAGGCAAGTAAGTGTCTGTTTCTGCTCGGTCAGCAAAAAGACCAGCAACTAAATTTACGAAATTTTCATTAAGGCAAGTAAGTGCCTGTTTATGCTCGGTCAGCGAAAAGACCAGCAGCTAAATTTACGAAATTTTCATTAAGGCAAGTAAGTGCATGTTTCTGCTCGGTCAGCGAAAAGACCAGCAGCTAAATTTATGAAATTTTCATTAAGGCAAGTAAGTGCTTGTTTCTGCTCGGTCAGCGAAAAGACCAGCAGCTAAATTTATGAAATTTTCATTAAGACAAGTAAATGCCCGTTTATGCTCGGTCAGCGAAAAGACCAGCAGCTAAATTTACGAAATTTTCACTAAGGCAAGTAAGTGCCCATTTCTGCTCGGTCAGCGAAAAGACCAGCAGCTAAATTTACGAAATTTTCACTAAGGCAAGTAAGTGCCCATTTCTGCTCGGTCAGCGAAAAGACCAGCAGCTAAATTTATGAAATTTTCATTAAGGCAAGTAAGTGCCCGTTTCTACTCGGTCAGCGAAAAGACCAGCAGCTAAATTTATGAAATTTTCACTAAGGCAAGTAAGTGCCTGTTTATGCTCGGTTAGCGAAAAGACCAGCAGCTAAATTTACGAAATTTTTACTAAGGCAAGTAAGTGCATGTTTCTGCTGGTCCGCGAAAAGACCAGCAGCCAAATTTATGAAATTTTCACTAAGGCAAGTAAGTGCCTGTTTTTTCTCGGTCAGCGAATAGACGAGCAGCCAAATTTACGAAATTTTACTAAGACAAATAAGTGCCTGTTTCTGCTCGGTCAACGAAAAAATCAGCAGCTAAATTTACGAAATTTTTACTAAGGCAAGTAAGTGTCTGTTTCTGCTCGGTCAACGGGAAGACTAGCTGCTAAATTTACGAAAATTCTACTAAGGCAAAGCGGATGCTTATTCCTGCTCGGTCCACTAAAGAACCAGCAGGCAGAAAGAGATCAGTTGTCAAATTAATTTGCAGAAACAATCCATGAGCAAAAACCAGATAAGAAAGCCAGTAAAGAACATCCAAAAATTTATAAGCATTTAAATGTTTACAAAACAAATGAAAAGCTAGAGTCTATACAAAATAGACCTAAGGATTAGGAGGGTCAACGACTTTAGCAGGTGAAGGATCAGTTATCTCTGGAGGTGGAAGATCAGCAATGCCAGGAGGAGGAGGCATGGACCCTTGTCCCACTTAAAAAACACGTCCCCCAGCTTCCCCCTCCTGCACCCCATCTAAAGGAGCCTCCACCTGATCCTGAGCCTCCACCTGATCTTGCTCACCCTGTTCCTTATCTGCCTGGCCGATCTCAGCCATATACCGCTGCACTCCAGCCTCCAGCTTGCCCATGTCCAGCTCGGGATATTCTTCCTTAAGCACAGACATGATGCACTTATAGGAGAAAGCAACCCCAGAATCCTACTCGGCATCCAGCCGATCATCCACATCAACGGATTTGCCTTTCTCCTCAGCCAGCTGATCACTCAGGGATTTGATTTCCCCCTCGAGGGCGGTCCTCAGAGTATCCCTTTCACTTTGAGTAGCCTGAAGATCAGACTTCAGGTCACTTAACTCACCCTCAAGTTTAGAGGCGGTGGACTCAGCAACAACAACCTTCTCCTCCAGATCCATGATTTGCTTGTTCCGTTCAGCCAGCTTCTCCTTCGAGCGATCAGCAGACTCAACCCTCTTCTTCAAGTCCTGGTTCTCAGCTTGAAGCTTCCTCTCTTGGCGCGTGATCCTGTTCTTGTAACAAGATACTAAGGTCGCCAGCTTGAAGGAAACCCTCTGGACAGAACCAGCCAACTCATTGAGATTCATGCTCTCAATATCTTGGACCATTTTCGGTCCCACCGACTTCCCATAGTCCCTATGATACAGGGACATGTAGTCACCTTAATCACGAGCTGGAAGAGGGGAGGATCGGTCCCCAGAGCGTGTACTGACCTCAGAATTCTTGTTAGTAGTTTTCTCCCCCACACTCTTACGAGGTGGAGGAGGGGGCATAGCTGGAGCAGGAGCCTTTGAAGGGCCAACGCTGGTTTTCTTTGGAGGAAATGGAGGGTTGCTGGAGCTGCTTGGAGCCCGACCATGCTTTCTGCTCATTGCGCTGAGGATCTTGTTATCCATCCCAGCAGCTATGTCCACTAAACCCGAACTGACCAGGTTTGTTGGTGACAGAAGGTCTTGGCAGGTAGACGCGTTCACCAGAGCAGTTTCCACCTGAAGCAGAGGTCGGTCTTCAAGCCCCTCGATCAAACCCCACGACTCTGAAATAACAAAAAAGGTTAAAGAACCCAATAAGTTACAATTTGATTAAAAACAAAGGCAAAAATGAACGACATGGGGTGACAAAGTGTGTTGGAAGGTAAATATCCCCACCAAGCGACCGAAGTGCTGGGCACCAGTTTCCTTTAGCAAAAAAAAATTTATTCATCTAATTTTTACATGAAGAAGGAAACCCAGTGATCGGTTTCCTCTTTGCAGAACTGGACATAAAGTAGTACTAGCCCGCTTCCCTCGGGCTACTCTGAAGCTGGTACAGATGCTTCACTTCAAGAAGGGAAGGCACCTCCAACCTGTACCTTTCCCACAACACAAACATTACCGAGAGAACTCTCCACCCATTTAGGTGTAGCTGACCTGGGGCCAGGTGCATACCGCCCAGTATCTCAGCAAAATAACGTTGAATGGGCAGTCGAGTTCCTAGTCTGAAACTCTCCAAGTACATCGTCACATACCATTTCGGAGGCCGACTAGGAACATCACCCTTCTCAGGAACTACCAGGAGAACCTCAGGGGGAATGTTGTAGAGGTTCCTCAGCTTAAACAGATCGGTGGGGGTGGTGGCACAAGTCATAAAGTCAATATGGTAGGAATCTGCCTCCACCCTATGGCCAAGATTCCTCTTCTTAGCAGGTCCGCTAGGCTTAGAGCTGCTCCCCTCACCATCACCCACTTCTCCAGGGACCCCAACCCCACCAGAACTGTGGTTCTCACCTAAGTCAGACGCTGGTCCCCCTCTATTTCCTATAAGTTCTAGTTCATGGGAAGGTGAAATAGTCAGGGGACGTGGGTACTCAAGGGTATCCTTACCATGGGAAGGACCTACACTACCGGGGGGACGCAAAAAATCAGTGGGAATGGACAAGTTAAGGTCTGAATCCCCTGTTTCTTCGTCACTCTCATCGGTAATCAACTTCCTTTTCTGATGTGACATGTCGATATCCCAAAAGAAAACAAAACAAACTCGAGTATACGGGTACACAGAACCCAACCAACAACAACCAGAGAAGAAGTTAAAGGCTATACCTGGAATAAATTGGCACTGAGAGCGATGCCGTGACAGAGAGAACACTCAGTAAGTGGATACTCCGAACGCAGGAAGTGTGAGCAAAGTTCGAAGAGGGGGTTGATTAACGGCGGAGAGGCAAATAACAAAACAACGATGATTGCAATTTAGGGATATGGGGCAAAAAGGGGGAAATGAAAGCATTTAAGTGAGGGGGGATGCCAGCTCACTCACCGAATATCGAGGAAGGGATAGCCCGTCGTTTCAAATTTCAAATACGAAGAGTCTGGAGATCCCACGTCACCAACCGTTATAAGGGGCCAGGTTAGATATGAGCCCAGATATGCACTGGACATGCTCACGAAGGCCCATGCTTAGGTCGGGGTCTCCTTAGAGAAAAAATGGAGCCTCAAGTCCATCCCATGAAAAAGAAGATCAAATGAGAAGCTCCCCGGGCCGGGAATATTCTATTATCAGTTTCTACTCTCAACTTGTTTCACTCGCAAGACCAGAAACTGGGGAACTGGTGTTAGGTGAATTAGAGCACCAGCTTGGTCATACCATAGTCCTCACGCCGGAGTGGACAACCTCAGCCAACGGTACAAGCAGAACACTGGAAATGAACCTCCAACAAATACAAGCCGACCAGAAATGAAGACCAGCCACAGAAGTACACCGACTAGAAACATATACTGAGCCGACACCCATCCTCCAAAGAACGGAAACACGATTTCATAAAATCACGATAGTTGCGCATTTCCCAGAACCGTCGAGGGAGATGCGAGATCCCACGATTACCCACAATGTAGTGGTTAGAGTCCCATGAAGGGCTGCCACTACCCGAAAAAAGGGGATGAAAGGTAAACAGAAACGTGGGATAGTGACTATAAAAGATGAAGAAATCAATAACCAAGGGGACAGAAAAAGAGAGAGAAGGGAAAACTCTGCCAAATTGTGTCCAGACCTTGTTCAGTGTGAACAGTAAACCAATTCTAGTAGTTATTTGAACCTAAATCGCATTGTTTTCCCGTAAACACCTTATGCTAACTTAGGCATCGGAGAGTTTACGCTGGCAAAACCACCGGCGTCTCTGATCCATTTTTGTGGACGCAAGATTAGTGAGAAAAAGGTGATGACTAACTTCAGCAACTAAAGTGGTCATCGAAGCAAGAAGAAATTGGCACCCTCATTGCTGGTAATACTGTTGATAATACAAACATTGGTATAAAGATCTGGTCAGGCAGAGGACGAGCAGATTTCGGCATCAACAATTTATGCTAATATAAGAGACCTATGGACATTTGATTTCCACCAACTCAAAATATTAAAATATTCCACCTGTGGCATAACGTTCTCATCCAAATATGAATATAGTCAATTAGGCCCAAAAGTTTAATAATATAATTATTTTGATATTTGTTATTTATTCTAATATTTAACATTTATAATTTACATTTTATTACTTATTTACTAATAGTTTTAAAAAATAAAAATAAAAATAAAATTCAAATGGAAAAATAAGTAAGGGATGATGATTCTGCCTCATCCTCATCCTTTCTCCGAATAAGAAATTAGGTAAAACTTTGTTCTCGTACCCTCCCCAAATGAGAAAAATCCCCAAAAATTTCCGCCCCGTAGAAATTTCTGCCATTCCTAACAATAACTGTGCCTAAATATGTAAAATGTAGGGAGCGAACCATGTATCATATATGTATCTTTCTATCTTTCTACATGATGAGCCCATGTACCATGTAACTTGCCCTTTTTTCTGTATTATGGAGAGGCACTTTTCAGGATCTTCATTCTTTCCAATAATTTTATGTTAGAAGTCCAACCATCTCTTCTTAAGTCTTAAAATAATCTAGAACAGACGAGGGAGAGTGGGTAAATGAATTGCCAACAGAATCAGTCCTCTCATTTCTTTACTTTTTGTGGCTCAAAATTCTTTGTTACATTCTAACCAATTTACGTGGGTCACTAGATTTCATTTTCTTTCATATACGTTGAGAGGATAAGTTGATATGCTCTGATTATTAATTATTAGTTATGGAGTTGCAGAGACTCCTTTGTCAATTTTCTTTGGTGATTATGAGATATATACATGGTGGCCTCGGTGGACAACTGACATCTCTTCCCAAGTTATTTTTTTCATAACATCACCAAGAAAGTGATTGGAAGATAGAGATCAAGCAGAGGATCCAAGAACATTTTAGCAGATGAAAAATCTCAATCATTGAACTTAGAATTGGCTTTGGTAGCAGGGAAACAGAACCAATATCAACCATTTGAGATTAGGTGGATGTGAATAGTTTCCAAATTCAATAGATATTTCTTCAATAAATATAATTTAAAATACATTAAAAATCTATCTTGAGATTAACTAGAATCCTCCATCAGAAGAGCTTGTGAATGGTCTCATTGTGAAAGAGTGGGGACAATTTTCCCGGGGTAATGAAGCCGAAAGCAAAAAATGATTTGTGATGTAATCTGGCATATTATTTTATGTTATCACAACTCAATCTGCAAAGACTATCTATGAAAGCAACAAGAAGAAAATCTCATACTCGCAAATTGAGAATTTTTTAATATGTTGGTCATAGATATTAAAAGGGACGGATCTCTGAATTTTAATTTTAAGTGTTTGTTTAGTTGTTATGTTTTAAAATGTATTTTAATATATTTCTGTTATTAATTGTGTTACATTTTTATCTTTATTTTTCTTTTTTCTTTTTTACAATACTATCCTAACAACAATACTTTTAACATTAATTAGTTTATTTATAATAAAATTAATTAGCAGGTGACCCAATAAATATTTATTAACAAATTAACTAATAAGTATCAATATAACATAAATAATATTTTCTGTACATTCACAACAATCTTACTAATAATTATTTATAAATAAATTAATATTGGCTAACTTAAAGTAATATTTAATATCCTTTCAATAATCTTACTAACAATTATATATAAAATTTTAATTTACCAAATTAATAAAGTAAAATAATAAAATAAAAATTTACATTAATTTTTATTTTGTTTTTAAGATTAATTTGATAAATTAATATTTTTTCAGTAATATCGGAAAAAGATTACTGCAAGAGTATTATTATAAAAAAAAAGAAAAATTAAGGGTAGGAACATAATAATTTTAACAGGTTTTTTGAGGTATTATTTAAAATATAAAGACTAAATGGCCTATTATGTTAAAATATAAGAACTTAACATGTATTTACCCCATTAAAAGAAAATGTTTTCTAGCTACCATAAATTGCAACAGAAACACTAGATCTATCCTGGATCCTCCTGATTGAATTTACAGTGTGTGATATTAAGCAAATGGCAAATGGTTTTAGTAGTAATCGTCTTGCTTTTGAATCTCTGATGTGATATGTCTTCTCAATTGATTACTTACTTGAAAGTTGATTAAATATCTCTATATAATAATCATAAAAATATTTTCTGCATATGTTATATATGGGATTGTCACAAAATAGTAGAAACACATCAAATAACAAGATCAATTTTAGATGTAATAGAATACTAGTATGAACAATCGTTTTATAATCTGAGAGACATTGATACCAAACATTAATAAACTTGAAGGTGGACTGGGGGAAGGAAAATTATAGAAGCTAATATTAATCTCCTCAAGTTTAAATGAATCTAACTAAGATTAAATGGGCCAGTTTCCATTTCATCTGTCGCAAACAGTCCAAACTACTACCGGTACCTTAAATCAGAGATCATTAGCCATTTTTCGAAACCAGAAGTAGAACAAGGATAACATATAGTAATGATATTGTAATCGGAATTCGGAAACTTCACCAAAAGGCAAGACTAAAAGCTCATATTCACTAAAGCTAATTTGTAAGAACTTGTAAGCATATTTAAGAATTTGCATATAAAGGATCAGAAAACTAGAAAGTTTCCTCTATGGGCGCAAAAGCTAACCTTCCACAGTTGAGTGAAGATACTTCCATTTGTTGTCTATAGTTATTGTTTCTATCATCTTGGGCCTGATAATTGAATTTCTGACAAAAATGCACTACTATTGTCATCAACTACTCCTGAAGAAGTACCCTCTTCACTGCTCCACTTAAAGAAACTTGAGTAAGCCCATGAATTCAACTGAGAAGGGGTTGGAGGCTGAGGTACCGGACAGAGACCTTCAAGCATTTGGACAACTTTAGTCATCGATGGTCTCAACTGCATCTCATTTTGTATGCACCACAATGCAACTTTAATTGCAGTAGCAATACTCTCATCATTTTCATCCATATCTAGCCTCGGATCAAGGATTTCTCTTTGGTTACCTTCTTCTAGCATCTTGAAGGCATAGGAAGGAAATCGAGCTTTCTCTGAATCATCCCCCACAGAAAAACTCCTCCTGCCCCCGATGATCTCTAGCAAGACCATACCGTAGCTGTATACATCACTCTTCTCTGAAATAGGATTGTTTGTTATCCATTCTGGTGCAAGGTACCCCCGTGTACCCCTCAGTGTCGTGTATACAAGGCTTTCTTCACGGTTCATCAGCTTAGCCAAACCAAAATCTGAAACTTTGGCAGTGAAATTATCATCAAGAAGAACATTCTCAGGTTTTATGTCGCAATGAACAATCTTTACCTCACACTCCTCATGAAGATAAGCTAATCCCTTTGCCATGCCTAATGCAATATTAAATCTTGTATTCCAACCCAAAAACCGACTTTCCTCAGTACTATTGAAGATCCATTTATCCAAAGACCCGTTTCCCAAGTACTCATAAGCAAGAAGCCTGTGAGCTCCCTCTATGCAGAAGCCTTTGAGTTTGACCAGATGAACATGATGTACATTCCCAATTGTTGTGACTTCAGCGCTAAATTCCTTCTTCCCCTGCCCAATGCTCTCCAGCTTTTTGACTGCCACTTGGATACCATCTGGTAGCATGCCTAGATAGACTGAGCCAAACCCTCCTTGTCCGAGCTTTGTCGAGAAGTTTTTAGTTGCTTTACAAAGATCATCGTAACTGAAACGAGTAGGCATACCTGAAATTTTTTCCAAAAAGTTATCCTCTTCCAAGTCTTCTTGAGAAAATTTTGTTAATCTCTTCCTTTTGTTGTGGTGCCAGAGTCCTGCATAAAGTAGACTGGCAATTACAAGTATAGTTGCAACAACTATGACAACAATTAGTACGATGGTTTTCCCTCCATCACTTTCTTGACTTTTAGAGTTTAAGACCTCATTTCCACTTGATATTTTCATATATGAAACATAACCGGTAGAACCCTGCTGAGAGCGCTGCAAACTACCTATCTGATCAAACAAGAAGCAATTCTTCGTACTATTTTCAAAGAACAGCACAGAGCAGGAGCAGTTATGTAGGCAAGCTTCTTTGCATGTATTAAGATCATATCTCGGAAAGGGTGATACAAACCCAAGTGCAAAATAATCAAGCCTTTCACCCAGATAGAAAAGCTTTGCCGAATTCATGGATACATTGCATGTCGAAGCAACTGGAGGTCTGCAGTTGAATTGAGATCTGAGGGAAGTAGGGCACTGGCACCAATTGTCAAAATAGCACACAAAATACGGGTTACAAGGCTCAGGAACGCTGCAAGAATTTTGCGGGATCTTGATTGCCTCAGAAGTAGCTGCCTTTCCGTTACGAAGATTAGAAAACGTAATTTCCCCATTAGAGCCTAAAATGGCAGCCCAGGTAGCATTCTCATCATTGTTTTCTGAGAAGATGAATTGCCAAAGCAATGCCTTTTTAATATCATAAAAATTCCACGCATTGGACACCAAAGAAGCAGAATGGACCTTGGCAGCTACACTGGTATTGGTTTTCCGGCTGTCGTTAGCCAAGGACCAATACGTTTGTGGAGTTTGATACCCTGCATACAAGACTAAATCGCCCGACTTGAATTCAAGATAAACACTCATGTTATTGCTATTGGGAAAACTTTTAAGCCTCATCCCTTCCACAAACTGTTGGCCAGGTAAAAGGGTATCAGTTGGATGGCTAAAACTCTGCCAAAGAATACTTCCATTTACCCCGAGCAATACCAGGTTGCCCGAGTCCTGCAATTCCATGCATTCAACTTTCTGTCCTGAAGTATTTGCAGTCCAAGCTTCACCATTTCCTCTTTGTAAATACGCATTCCCATTTTTCTCAAACACAAACTTATCAGAATCTCTAATCAACAAGCCTCTATTGGCAGTCCAAACTACTTTTGCGCTACTAATATGAATAACAACCAGCAAAAAGAATTGAACATCTAAAGCAGTATAAAAGCCAAAACCAAAAACCGAGTTATTAGAGATTAGAAATAGCCCATTGTTATTGATCCACTCCATCTGCGTTGCTTCAAACCCAGGATAAAGCTTGCCAATATGTTGGGAGCCAGCAATGCAGGTTTTGAACACAAGGAGTAGACAAAAACACAAGGCCCCCGTGTATCTAAATAAACCCATAACTTCTTTAACTGCAAAAACGCACTCAACTGTCCCAAATAAACACAAGAGAAACTTACAACCAAAAATTAGCTCAAAATAATTATAAAAAAAATTACAGATTTTGCTATATTTCTTAAAATTTAAACAATTGAAGGAGAATTTTGAGACAGAACAAAGTGTGTTGAAATTATATCACAAAAAAATCGTAAAAAGAATGATAAAATATATGAATAGCAATTGTTCTGCAGACCCTCTAAATAAAGAATCAGTCAAATTACAAGCTGCGTGAATCAAAGAGTTAAAAATCTGTTCTTTAAGCAAAAAAGTGCAAAAGCAAAAAGACTAAATAAACTTGGAAACATGGTAACTGACCTCAATTATGAGTGCCTTTTTTCACATTCTTTTCTGTTTTCCCCTATTTTAAGGAAATAGAAGCCAATCCTTTCGCTTTCTCTAGAGAGAAAAAGGAAGAGAAGTTGGAAAAAGCAGGTAATGCAAGTTGATTGTGCGACTGAAATCCAAGACTTCAATTCCAATGATGTTAATCCATGTACAGCTCCGTTTGTTTCTTATCTACGTGCATTGAATGTGATTTCTTGGATGCCTTTCCCTGTTTATATTTTGAATTTTCAGCCTTTCGTTATTTTTGGGTGAGATGAACCCTTACTCATGATCTTCATTTTCTTTGAATTGCATCCGTAAGTAACACTGTTAATTTAAGTTAAAACCTTATCTCATATACCCATCAGTATATTTGGATACTAACTGATTATAAAAATAAAAATTAAACCTTGACAAAAATTAGATTATAAGAGAATCTGTGCCAATTATGATCAGACCTGAAATCCAGGATATCCGTCTCTAATGCAACAATTTATGTCTTTTGTTTACAATTTGATTATCTACTATTAGTGTGAATATATTTGATGTACAACATAGTGCATGTAAACTGCGAAAGTTCCTCATCACTTGGCCTTAGTCCAAGTGGCTAGAGTTATTTTCTCACAAATGTTAAGAAAGTGGTTCGAGTTTCCACAGACGCATTGTAGGAGTTTAATTTAAATGTTCTTTCTTAAAGTTTCAAAGCTTGAGTGAATGCAATATTTCTCCCAAGTTAGGAGTTGATGTCCCTCATATATTTGAGAGTGTTACAAATCTGAGCGGTGTCATATCAGCAGTGATGTCAACAGATCTCAGTATATATATATATATATATAATTATATAGATTAGTTATACTCTCATATAATATGAATTGTAATTTAAACAATAGTCTCATATCATAAAAAAAAAAAAACTATGAAAGCTCGTTCACTGCTGCTTGCCAAATTACAACCACTAGCTTAATTTGTAATTAATGGATGGATAAGATAAAGCCAAATTAATAATACGGTCAGCCATATTATAAATTTGTGGCTCAATCAATTATTTAATCATACAATTTGCTCAACTGAGATTTGCATGATCATACTAAATTAATACCAAGGTGTTGCATCCCCCACTAATGAAAGCTTCCCCCAATCTTGTCTTCTTCGCTCGAAAGAGTTTTAGAGGACGATGGCTGTCCGTGAAATTAAGACTTCATGATAAGGGTCAAGATCCCACAACCAATCAAAACGCATCTTAGTTGGTGTGATTTCACTTTGCAGTTTGGTGCCATTTTTTTATGTTAAAAAAGAATTAGAATATTTTATCGGTTGGGATTAGATAATTATTTTTATCTCGATAAATAAAAATAATTGAAGCTGTTAACAATTGATCGAAAAGTAATTTGCCATCGTCCGTAGTTAATTGTTAATTAACAACTTATTTTTTTCTCCAATTCAGCCTTCGTTGACTTTAGTGGGTCCTACGTGATTTAAAAAAGGCAATAATCCAACGCTTTCAGCAAAATCTACCGGGCCCAAGAGGGACAAGGCCAACTGGAAATGAATTTAAAAAATCAAATAAGAATATTCTTTTTTAATTTATTTTTAATTTATTTTTAATTTAATTTATTTTTATTCCTTATCGCATATTCCCCAATTTATTAACGTTTATTTATTATTGATCGTTGCACTTGATTGACTGACGCTTAAGTGGTACTATCATGTTCGATGTGAGGGATAAAAGAAGGAGCATGATTGGACGTGATTCTGGGTAAATTATGCGTATTGGGAGCAGCCATTACCCTTCTTCGAGTGTGGATCCAGTAGAATTCACAAACAGTAGGCTTGAGGTATTAAGAAGCGGGCACGTTGCTTGGTAAATGTGGTCATGTAAAAATCATGCGAGAAGAGGCTCAAGGCAAGTCGACTCGGAGACTCGGTCAAGAGTCATCTCGCGGATCTCCTTCGAAAGATTAGGGTACAACCCAGATTCATTAATGGCTACTTTTTTTAAAGTTTTGTTATTTGTTCCGGGTTAAATCCCATATCAAACCCCGAAAATTAAATTAAAACGACGCTATTTCTTCTTTTTCATGAAATGCTACCGTTTTACCCTAGCAAAAACTCTCCTCTTCGTCTTCCCCTCTTCATTTTTCGTTTTCGTCTTCTCCTTTTCGTTTTCGTCTTCTCCTCTTCGTTTCACCAAGGAAATTTGTCATTTGTTTTCTGTCATTCGTTTTGTCCTCTTCGTTTTCGTTTTCCTCTCTTCGTTTTCATCTTCCCCCGAGTGGTTTATTTCTCAACATCTCTTTTCAATCTTGCTCTTTCTCTCTAATTTTTTTGGAGCCGGCACTCGCTCAAAGAGTGTAAACTTAACTGATACATCCTTTGGTTGCAGGGAGGTGTATCAAAAAAATCCCATTGCTCTGCTCATAAAAAGAGAAGTAAGATTTTAATTCTGAAGCCATAAATTTGTTTCCTTACCAAGCATTTTTGTTTCGATTTTGAATCAGAACCCAGAAATTTGTTTTGGCTTATTTCCTTCACCTATTTGATCAACCATGATTACCTCTCTGCCATCAAATCAAGCATTGGAGAGCTCGACCAACACTTCTATTCCATATTTCTGTCAAGCCTTACACTATGTAGGAATTTTCTTTGATAGAATATGGATGAAGAAATAGACTGCAAGAAGCCAGGAAATTAACGATATTGAACTTAGCATTTTTTAAGAGTGTCAGGGAGAAAAGCATATTCTTCTGTTGAAGAGGTAGTGGGGGGAACAAAAGATGAATTTATAAGAATTTGTTGTATTGGGGACATCTCCTCTTCTTCTATTGTGGGATCCTCGGTCGCCACTGTTAGTTCTTTGCTTAGCGGCCCCTTTGTCTCTACGGTTCCCATTGAGATAGAATGATCAAATTCAAGAAGAAAGATGTGTTATTTTGCTTGCTCGTTGCTTTCTGTTGTGGAGTACTTAAATGTTAATGAGGAAATAAGACCGATTAGTTTGTTTTGTTTTTACTAGCTGAAACAACTACGTTTCATGCAAGCAAAAAGCAAAAAAAAAAAAAAAAACCAAAACAACGCTGTTTTGAAATAATTCGGGGTTTGGCCTAGGGAAAGTAGCATTTTCCCTTTCTTTATCCAGTAACGAGAGCCTCACTCCTCTATATATACCCTTGAAAATTCAAAATTAGGTAAGTAATATCTCTTTACCACTAAACTTTCTTCTTCTTTTTCTTTTTATCTCTAAATTTTTTTTCAGTCTTCTTTGGACTTCTTTTAAAGATTTCTTGTCTAAAAGTAACCATAATTGAGCTTATGGCACAAATTTTTCCAAATGCTCAGATAACTAGCTTGAGCGTTAGAAGGTTCATACTGGAAAACATTTGGCATCCCCCTTACTGTTCTTTGTGAACGCATGTGAATCTCATAGGAAGTGCTTACGGTCGTTAGTGTCTGCTCGAAGAAAAGAGGTGCAAGCAAGTACTATATCCCATCAAACAAATTTAAGTGTTGGCATGAACACTTGGTCGCAACAACATCGACCAGATTCTTGCATCAATATTTTGGCGTTGTTTGTAGAGACAAAATGAAAAGTTACCACTACCAGAGCAAGTTAAAGAACATGCAAACCACTACTAGAGCAAGTTGAAGAAAAAGCAAACCACTACTAGAGCAAGTTGAAGAAAAGGCAAACCACTACTAGAGCAAGTTGAAGAAAAGGCAAACCACTACCAGAGCAAGTTGAAGAAAAAGCATATCACTACTACAACAAGTTGAAGAAAAGGCGAACAAACATAAATATGAGAGGTAATGATGTTCAAGGAACTGAGACCGAGGTGAATAAGTCTGTCACTTTGTGAGAGATAGAGAATGAAGCAAGGATAGGACAATGCATGAGTGAATTAAATTTATGAAAAGATAGATGGAGACCCTCACCGCAATGCTACATGATTTGAGGGATAGGCAGATGATGTTTGGTGGAGGAAACCTGGAGGAGAATCAAGATTCCATAGAACTTAGTAATAGAACATCTCGAGGTGAGTAGATCTTAAAGTAATAAACTAGTTTTGTAGCGAGCAGAATCCTGGAGAAGAAAATCAATTTCGAGGTAATTAGAATTTGTTAAACACTGTAAAGGGAACAAATATTGAAGAAAGAGAGCTAAGGAAGCATCTACATGATATAGAACGAGAACACGAACAAATTACTGCAAGGAATCCTAGTCATGTAGTGGAATTAGAATAAGAGGTGTGAAGATTGGCTTAAATTATCGATGAGATGTAAGGTCGGGGAAAGGCTCTAAGCTGGAGAATTATACTGAACAACGAGTCCTTACTCTCAGTAGAAATTATGAGCACCATAATCCTAAAGGATTTTTGTTTTTAAATCTAGAAAAAGCGACCTTCGGTGCATATTTAGAGTTTCAATGGCATGACAGGGGTGCAAAGCCTGACACAAGTGCAAATATGCAAAGAGTTTTTGCTGACATTAGAAAGGCAAGCACCAGAATGATATCATAAACTGCCTCGTGGAACTATCATGAGTTTCGAGTAGATGTATGTAGAGTTTATTGAACAATTTTATAAAGCGGTGGCCCTAAAAGATGATATAACAGAGCTAATTAGATCAAATAAGGAGAGGACAAGTCACTTCGAAAGTTTGTAAGGAGGTACCATCAAGCAATCCTCAACCTTAGAGCCTTCAGTCATCCTTAAGCTTTGAGGTTATTAAAAGCGGGAGTGAAGATAGGGCAGCTGTGTTATAACCTAAGAAATCCATAATATGTTCATATTTCACTGCGTATAAATAGACAAAAAAGATATTAAAATTAGGGAAGAAAAATCAGCAAGAATTAGAAGTGAATAATTATAGGAGATGAGATGGTAGGAGAAGAAAGCTCAGAAAGGAAGTGGGCCAGTGAGGTGCCATGCAAAACCACCAATGAGCAAAGGAGTGAATAGGCGAGCAGCTCTATACCTACGTTATCAAAGACCACCTCAATTTCACCAAGATAGGTTTTCATCTTACAAATATCTAAACAAAGATCATTGAAGGGAGCCTCATAGACCACACATCAACACCAACCACACACAAAATACCATATTCAATATAACTGACCTATTATTACCTAGACATACTCATAGTAATTTCTTAAGAGATAGAGCAATGTAAATGATTGACTAGAGCACTACTTACAGGCAGCAGACAGTACACATCGTTGAAAGTCTCGCTGGAGAAGTTGTTCCATGCAATAAAGGATCGGGATCTCTGTATCCTCCTGCACTGCTCGCACAGAGGGCTAACAAACGAGATCGAAATAAGTTCTACGAGTTTCATGATACTTATGGCCATACCACACTTCAGTATTGCGATCTAAAAAATCAAGTGGAGGACCTTATAAGGAATCTTTATTTCGATGAGTTCATTGATTTTTTTTTTAATATTTTAGATAAGCTATATATAATAGAGGATAATACTAGTGACATTACTCACGAGCAGCTCGTGGTCAGAGTCATTGTAGGGGACCCGGTGCTAGCTAGAGACTCAAATAGAGCATAAACAAATTATTAGAGATACTCAATAACTAGCCATGTGCTTTTCAACATGTTGGCAGTGAAACGAGCAAAAACTAAGCAAGTCTCTATCTTGTGGACTGAAGATGATAAAAAGGAAATATTGAACCTCCATGAAGATGCCGTAATGATAAAAGCCAATGTTACGAGCAAGGAGTTCAACAGAATACTCATGGCTTCAGGAAGTTCAATGGATATTCTTTTTAAGTCCACTTTGTATGAGATGGGGATCGTAGATTTGAGGCTAGAACACACCAATACCTCCTTGAAGGAATTTGGCAGAGGAAAGCTGATGCCTCTTGGAGTGATGGAACTACTAATGACAATAGGCTTGAGACCCTTCGAGAAAATTGTGATACTAGATTCCTTAATGATAGAGGAAAACAGTCCATACCAAATGATTTTTGGTAGGCCCTTTTTATGGATTAGTAAATTAGTTATGTCATAACATTACCTGGTGCATAAATACTAAGTAAATGGTATGGTAGGACTTGTGAAGGGCGATAAGATAATCGTAAAAGGATGTTAAGCAACAGCGGCTAGGGAACTATACAAATGATCTCATTGGATACGCGAGGTGATTTCAAGAAGTGGAGGCAGGAACAAGGTAAAGTATAAGTGTAAGGTGTAATGACCCTGAGAAGATTATAGAGATTGAATCAAAGTTAGAGGAGGAATTAAAAGCGAGGTCGGTAGAATGTTTGCGAGCTTATGCTGATGTATTCACTTGGTCACACGAAGACATGCTTGGAATTAACTCTAACTTAGCTTGCCATAAGTTGGCTATGAGTAAGGATGCTAACCAATAAAGCAGAAGAGAAAATGTTTTAATCAAGAGAGATATGATTCCATATGTTGAGTGTTAGAAAATGTATATTTATAAAGGAGAAAATTGTCATTTTACACTTCAAGTTCCACTAACATTCCTACTTTTATGTATTTAAATTTCTTGTCATTTTATTATATGTGTTGTATTATAATTAAGTATTTTATGTATTTTAGGGACATCATGGTCATTTCACAATAAACGAGAGATCAAACGGCAAAATGGACATCACTTTTGAACTCATGACGGTCGAAAACCTTAGGAGGAGCATAAAAGGAAAAATGGCACTGTTCACATGTATGGTACTATTCACGTGTATGGTATTATCTACGTTACTGTTCACGACACTGTTTACATAGACGGATTGATGACGTGGCATTGACCGATGATGTAACATTGACTGATGAGGTATCACAATCCTGTTGGACTAAAATTCTTATATACTGTTGATGGTGACGTGGCAGCATATCAGTGGACCAAAATTCTCGCGTACAGTATATGCATCATACAGAATTATTTTCAACCAAACCGCGTTACTATTCAACCCGGGTCAAACTGTGTTACTGTTCACCCGTGTGGTCAAACCACGTACTGTTGACTGATGACGTGGCACAATCCTGAGCGTCCAAACTGTTTTTAATATGATGGCCACGATTTACTCAATGTATCTATAAAAAGGAGGTCTTTCCCCCCTAATTTGATAGTTCTGAATTCATTTTTGGACTCCATTTTCTGTAACTCCTTCTCCATCTTGTATTTTCTACTTATGTTAATAAATTTTTATTTTGCCCCTAGTTCAATTGAGTAGCTAATTTTTTTTCAAGTTTGGGTTGAAGGTGAAGTCTCAACACGTGTCATGGGCTTTATTTGGTAAATTTATTTTCTCTTCCCCACTAGTTTTTATCGATGATTTGACTTCTCGTCGACAAATAATAATAATCTTGTATAGATACCGTCTTGGTTTCACCGGCTTTCTAGTACAAGGTTATTATTATTTGGTACGATAAGCCGTTAGCACCATATTGACTAGATTGTGGTTCATGAGGTGTGGATTTTCCCTTCATGATTTAATTGACATTAATAATGAATATTTAGCCCATGGTGCATGTTGATACGGATTCAGATACCAAAGTACGTCATTTCAATAGATTTTACTTCAATTTATTCTCGTCATTTCAATTCCAATTTTAGAATAATCTAAGTTACTTTCACCACAAAATTAATTCTACATATAATTAAAATCCACCTCCTCGTGGGATCGATACTCGTCACCATTGATCTATTCTACAATAGATTCGTGCACTTACGAGTTCAATAAAATTTGCACAACACCATACATAATGAGGTGGATAAAATTTTGCGAGAAAATTTTATCAGGGAAGTTAACTACCCTGAGTGGATTTTCAATGTGGTCCTGGTGAAGAAAACTAATGGAAAATAGAGGATGTGTCTGGACTTTACGGACTTTAATAAAGCTTGCCTAAGGACAACTTTACCTTGCCTAAAATCGACCAAGTAGTCAATTCCATAGCTAGACATGGTCTATTTAACTTCATGAATGTGTTTTCAGGCTACAACCAAATCCTTATGTTCGAGTTGGATTTTTTTACACGAATGATGTGCCTGGACTTTACGGACTTTAATAAAGCTTGCCTAAGGACAACTTTACCTTGCCTAAAATTGACCAAGTAGTCGATTCCATAGCTAGACATGGTTTATTTAACTTCATGGATGTGTTTTTAGGCTACAACTAGATCCTTATGTTCAAGTTGGACGAGAAGCATACTTTTTTTTATCACTAACCATGGGTTATTTTATTACACGAATGATGCCTTTCAGCCTTAAGAATGCATGAGTAATATATCAGAGGCTGGTGAATAAGATATTCAAGCCACTAATCCAGGACACACGACGGAGGTGTATGTAGACGATATGATCACCAAGTTCAAAAACCTGATCGAGCATGTGAGGCATCTACATGAGACCTTTAAGCTGCTAAAGAAATATAAGGTGAAACTCAACCCTGGGAAGTGTGTACTTGGAGTTAGCTTGGGAAAGTTTTTGGGGTTCAGTGTAAGTCATAGAGGAATCAAGGTGAACCCGAGAAGATTCGGGTGATAGTAGAGATTAAGTCTCCTCGCACACTTTAGGAGATATAAAGCTTTACAGAAAAGTTAATAGCTTTGGATTGGTTCATATTTAGGACAACAGAGGAGTGCCATATTTTTTTAGGTCATGAGGAAAGAAAAGAAGACAAAGTGAACGTAGGAATACGATGAGGCATTTCAGTAATTGAAAGAGTATGTGCTCAAAGCCCTGCTACTGTTAACACCACGGGACGGTCATATATTGTACTTATACCTAGCAATGTCAAGATGGGCTACAAGCTTAGTGCTAGTACGGGAGTAAGCATGAGTTCAACATCTAGTATATTACACTAGCGAAGCTTTACTCAATGCATAAACGAGGTACCTAAAGATAGAAAAGTGGGCTCTAGCCTTGGTCATAGTTGCTTGCAAGTTGAGGCCCTCAGGCTTATCTTGTTGTTGTGGTGACAGATTAACTGCTTTAATAAATATTGCATGATTGACACTAAAAAGTGTATATTTAATAAAGATAAAATTATTAGTTTTTCACTTATTGTGTCGATTAATGCGTTCATTATTTCTAAATTATTTTAATACTCCCCAAATATATTTTATGTTAAATTAATTCGTAATTTGTTAATTTTTATCTTGTAAATATTTTTCAGGAATAAAGATAGAATTGGAATTGAAAGCGGGAACAAAGAAGAATTATTAAAATAAAATTGAAGAGATATAATAATAAATAATAAATAAAATAAAATAAAAGAACAAAAACATGTTGGTGATGGTCAGGAGGCCATTACGCCTCTTGACCATCACACATTTCAACACACTTATATATTTTAAAATAATAAATAAATAATAAAATAAATAAAGTTAAAGGCAATTGTTGCCTATAAAAAGGGAGGAGAGATTAAGGAGTGGAGAGCTAGAGAGCTATTTTGAGAGCTGAAGCCGAGACTGAAGAATTTCTACATTTCTTTCTTTTATTTTTTTTGTTTCCGTTTGTATCAAATTTCTTTATAATATATTTCAAAAAGTTTATCAAATAAAAAGAGTGTTGTGTTTTCTTTCAATATGAGTAGCTAATTTTATTAAGCTGAGGTGAATGGTGAAGCTCAATGTTTCAAACTATTAATTATTATTATTTTCTCAAATGAGTTTTTAAGTTTATTTACTTCTTTTCTAATTATTTTTATATCATATTAATTTATAAATCTCACTGGATTTTATGGTATTTTGACATAATATCGACACATTAATATAGTGTGGCACATTAGATACTTTATTCTATATTTATCCACACACATAAAATTAAATGATATAATAATTAATTGGTAAAAGTGAGGCAAAATATAAATGAGAGAGTATTAAAATTATAGTTTGAATACATAGAGTGGATCCTAAACCTTAGCTTATTTTTAAATCAATTTCAAATAATTTCTTTGCCCCGCAATTAATTTTCTTAGTTTTACTAGATTTAAAACTCCATGTGGTTCGACCCCGGTCTGACCGGGCTATATTATAACTAGACACTCTTATACTTGAGAGTAATACACTTTTGAGTCATGTCACTGCACAAGCTGGGGGCTTCTGGATGCTTAGTAAAATGGTCAGTAGAGCTGAGTGAATTTGATATAAGCTACAAGCTTGGAGTAGCGATTAAAGCACAAGCATTAGCAAATTTTGTGTCAACGTTTACTGACATAACTTAAATGTAATTTTTAACTCCTAAGTATAAGAGTGTCTTTTTATATTATAGCTCGATGAGTCCAAGGTCGATACTCAGAGAAAAGATTTAATTTATTTATTTATTTTATCTAAAAATAAAAATAAAACTTGAATATAAACTACTTAATTTAAATGAAACTATGAAATTGAACTAGTTAAGGTTGTGGATCCACTTTTAGTGGTAAATAAAAGTTAATAAATTCTTTTTCTATTTTTTTAGATTTATTGCCCAAAAGATTAATTATATAAATTATTATTATTTTCCCTTTAACTTTATGATGGATTAAATATTTATTGTGCCAAAATTTAATTTGTCTACAATAAATCAAAATACCATTTTATCATACCTTATATTAAGATATTAAGAATTTATTGGGCTAAACTCTCTTATTTGTCTACAATAAATCAAAATTTTAAAATATAAAATATGTATAAAATTAAATAGAAAATAATTGAATTTATAAAATTAAAAATAGAATTTGATTAAATTATATTTATTTGCTAAGAGGTCACCTTACCCTAACTATTATTATTTAGTTAAGCATAATTGAAATAAAAATTATTAAAATTAAATTACTTATAATTAAAAGTAATAAAAACAACTAAAATTGAAAATAAAACTAAATTTATTTATAAAAATAATTAAACAAAATATTAAAAACACACTTGAAAATCAAGATTAGAGGGAGATTGAGAGAAATTGAGAAGAAGAGAGATGATTAAAAACATAAAAATGAGGCCTATTTATAGAAAAATAAATTCATAATCTAGTGTTTTGCGGTCCATCATAATCTTCATGCATGCGCTCCTCACAACTATTATATCAAAATCCAACGGCTGGTCAAACTTCAAAAGTCAACATCACATGTGGCATCATTTGACTCGTCTGATTTGGCCAAAGAACAATTGAGATTTGGCAAGTTAATGGGTGGATCAGGTCGATTCGAATACAAAGATTCGGATCCTACAACTTGCTTCACCAACCATTGCCGCGTGGCACAATCATGGCCATTGAATCATGAACGGTTGAGATTTAGTCAAAATTGTCAGTTATCTCATGCACTCATATCTATTGTAAGCTCATTTTATCATTCAATTAGTATTCGGTTAACAGAAAAAGTCAACTCTTTTTACAGAAGTCCAATTTTAAGCTAATCTTGACTCATTTTAAGGTTTTCGGACCTCCGGAATCCAAATTTGACATCCGTTTATCTGTTTGCAGCCTCGAATTGCATGAAATTAATATTTTACCTAATAAACACACAAAAATACACAAAATTAGATTTATTTAATACATAATTAATAATTCTTAATATATTGCATACTCACAAATATAAATTATAACATAAGGACAAAATAACATGATTATCGCATGATAATTAAATAATTTTTAATACTAATCATTCACGGAACTAGATATGGAGGCTAATAGTGCACAAGCTGCTACAAGTAGTAGCCAGTAAGATTTGGCTGGTAACGTTGGATGGGTCTTTTAATGATTGATGAGTCGGGGAATGAATGAACTTAAAATGTCCAGAAGAAGATGAAATTTCATATGCCTTAATGTTTGAATTCAAAGCAGTTAATAATCAATGAAGTTGGCTCAAGCTTTGCAAGTAGATAGAATAAGAATTCGAATAGATTCCCAACTCATTGACAACCATTTAAATGAAAACTTTTAACCCAGAGGTGAGAGGATGAAGTTATATCTGAAGAAGACCACATAAATGATAGAGAAATTTGAGGATATTAACATCGAGTAGATATCGAGAATAGAAAATTACTGAACAGTTATCTTGGCTAGAGTGGTTGCCACAACATATGCAAGAATGCCTAAGTCAATTCTGGTTAAAGTTAAAACCTCCCCAAGCATTGCGTAAGAAATATATATGATGAAGATAGACAATCAGAGCTCATGAATAAATCCAATAGTCTTATACATGCGAGATGAAATATTGCCAGTAGATAAAACACAACCAAGGAAGCTCAAATGCCAAGCAGCTAGGTATGCATTGATTGACGGGGTGTTGTATAGATAAGAATATACTTTGCTTGGATGATGATGAAGTAGATTACGTGCTAAGGGAGATACCTAAAGGGATATGTGGAAATCACTCGGGGGCAAGGTCTTTGGCCTTTAAAGCGATTATGGCCAATGATGCACTGAAATGCAGAAGAGAAGACCAGGCGATGACAACTCATACTATTGTGACAGTTGACTATTTCACGAAGTGGGTTGAGATTAAGCTTCTCAGTAAGATTACAAAGATAAAGACAACTGACTTTATCTAGAGGAATGTGGTATGTAGATATGGAATTCCTTATGCACTCATAGCAAATAATGATAAGCAGTTCGATAACCACAATTTCAAGGAGTTCTGTGAAAACTGAGCATCGAATTGAGATTCTATTTGTCTGCACATCCAAAAGCAAACAGGCAAGTGGAGGTGTCGAACAAAACTATTAAGAAGCTCTTGAAAACTCGATTAAGAGAGAAAAAGGGCATGGATTGACAAATTGTCTGGTATACTATGGGCCTACAGAACCACTCACAGAAAACAACAAATAAAACACCCTTTTTGTCTTAGCTTTTGATCATGAACTAGAGGTTCTAGCCAAAATTAGAATGAGCATGCATTAGATGAAGAACTTTAATGATGGGGAAAACAATGAGCATATGTGCTTAAACTTGGATCTACTAAATAAAAAATGCCAAGAGATCCTATTACAACTAGAATGTACAAGTATGACAGAGAAATTTTATTAAAAAAGGTAATAGTTTATCAGTAGAGAATTGCGTTCTATTACAACCAAAATGTACGAGTATAACAGTTCGAAGCAGCAATTTAGTGCTTAGAATGGTGAATCAAAACATCAAAGATCCGAGCCATGGTGTGTTTGGTCTCAATTAGGAGCGGGCATACAGAGTTCTGCGAGCAACGGGACCAAAAGCATATAAGCTTACCTTTGCAGATGGTCGCAAAGTCAAAACATCCTAGGATGCAAATCATTTAAAGAACATTTAAAGTACTTTTGTAAGAATTTCTTGTAATAAGCTGGTTACCTCTATTACTGATCCAATATTTCTTAAGTTGTTTTTGTAATTCATAAGCCATAAACAAAATGGGTGCAATAAAATCCATTTGCCCAGTTACTCCTCTTCTTTAGGGATATTTTTCTAAAGCAAATATAAAGTTTTAAGTCTCAAAGCCTCCTTGAAGTAAGACAAATGTCAAAATTTACTTATGATTGCTCGACCATGATGAATTTTTTTTAGACAAGTATAAAGCTTTAAGTCTCAAAGTCGAGGTGAGACAAAAGTCAAAAGTTACCTACTCATGTTTGACAGTGATGAAGCGAGAAGGCAATTACATATAAAAAATTTTTTAAGGCAAGTATAAGGTTGTAAGTCTCAAAGCCTCCTCGAGGTAAGACAAAATTCAAAATTTACCTACTCTTACTAAAAAACAATGAAGTAAGCAAGCAATTACTTACAAAAATTTTCTAAGACAAGTATAAGGCTTTAAGTTTCAAAGCCTCCTTGAGGTGAAATAAAAGTCAAAATTTACCTGTGCCTGCTCGACAACAATGAAGTAAGCAGATAATTACTTACGGAAATTTATTCCAAGGAAAATACAAGCTTTAAATCTCAACAGTCTTTTTTAAATGAGACAAGAGTCAAAGTTTGCCTGCTTTTGCTCGATAGTGATAAGTTGGATAACGGTTATTTGGAATATTCAAAGACAAATAAAATAAGCTTTTGGAAAATATTCTTAGCATTTAAAAGAAATAGAAATACAAACAAAAAGTCTTGAAATCATCAATTGGTACATTTTTAATTACATTTAGTAGGATTTATGATCTATTTTATCATAAGGAGGATCCATTTGTTTGAGAAGCATTGGGAGGTTATCATTGGTAGCAAGAGGAGGGACATTCTCAGCAGCTTTAAGAAGCTTATCTTTTCCTGCATCCTCTTTGGCTTCTTGTTTATTCATGTATTCGATAATTCCAGTTGCTAACTCATCTATATTCAGCTCGGGGCGTTACTTTTCGAGGACAACAATGATGCATTTCTAAGAGGTCTAAGCTCAACATTGTAGTTCTTATTAAACTATTTTCCAAGAGTCTCGACCTGACTCTGGTAGGTCGATTGTTGATGCTCGTTGAAGGATTTCTGGCAGGCAAGTTCTTCCCTTACATTATTTAACTCCTTCTCAAGTTATGTTGCTTTACCCTCAAACAGAGATGCTCATTCCTCCAGCTGTAAGTTCTCAACGTGGAGCTTTACTGATCTCTCCTTAGTAAGTTTTATTTATTTTTCTTTAGAGTTTGATTATCAGTCTGAATTTTCTTCTCGTAGTAAGCAATCTTGCCTTTATAGTAAGAAGTTGTGGTACACATTTAAAACACCCCAAAGTGCTAAGCATTCACTTGGTCACTAAGTGTACGACTAGGGATGGTAATGGTATCCGCAAACCTGCTCGTTGCGGGTACTTTTGTTGGTTGCAGGCGAGTTTGGTATTATAAATTGAAAACTGCACTAGATTGCGGGTGGATTTGGTATTAGCTAAATATTCGGTGGATACCCGCATGAGTATCCACCAAACCAAAGCTTTTTTCTTTAAATATTTTTTAATTTAATTTTAATCAAAAAATATTTAAATATAAACATATATAAAGTAAATAATGTAAAGTGCAAATGTGTGTGCAAGTCGCAACATGCCTAAGTCCTAATAGTCTTTAACGTAATGCAAGGATTATTATATACTTATTATAATTTTGTATGGAGTATTATTCTTTAACTTAATGCATGAATTATTTGATTATTATAATTTTATTCTTTGGATTAGTTGTTAGAAAATATTATTCTTTAGAAAATATTAATCTTAATTATTATTATTATAGGAATCGTGTTGGATGAGTGCTAATAGTGGTGAATGAAATGAAATTTTTCCCTTGGAGCTTGTGTTGAATGATAATATAAAATCAAAAGTGTTATTTTTAGACACTAGTTTTTGACTTCTTCTTTTTTTATATAAATTTGTGTATTTTATACTTAAATTTGAGAATTTGTGTTGGATTGATGTTGAAATTTTAATATTCCATTTATATTGGCTAAATTTAGAATTGAGTATGTTATGTGGGATTTTAGGTTATTATTATAAATTTGCATATTAAATATTTGTGATTTTAAATATGAAAACTCACAAAAAAAATATGACGGGTACTATTGCGGGTTTGCTAATTATCAAAACTAGTAGTGAATGGGTTGTGGATGGATTTGGTAATTTAAATTTTGTGTGGGTTTGGTTTTGGTAATGACAAACTCACTGCGGGCAGTGGCTATTGCCATCCTTGTGTACGACCCTCCATGTTCTCAAGATCTTTCTTTTTCACTAACTTGGTATATTCATTGCGGTATGAGACGAAGTAATCTACTCGCTCATCTGCCTGGTAAGGTCTTAGATCAGCAGTTGGAGAAGAGGGGACTTTTGAAACTCTTTTTAGACACTTTACTTTATTCCACCCATGAAAAAAAGAGGTAGGAGAAGCACTTTTAGAGGAGAGGCATGCTGAGAAACGTCGGACTTCTTCATCAAGGTAGTACCTTTGTTCGAGCTTTCAAAAGCACTATCAGAACCAGGGCGTTTCTTGTTCATCCATATTTTCCGTTGCCGATGCTAGATGGGAGTTCACTAGGTTGGTTGTAAAAAGTACGTGTTTGGACGAATAATGGTTAGATAAGGCGACCTCAACACTCTGCATTTGGTTACTTTTGATCTTGTAGACCACGCTCCAGGAATCTGCAGCACAAAGATGAGATGAGTAAGGAAAAAAAAAAGAGAAAAGGGAGAGGGAAATGAAGAATGTGTTTCAAAATTAATAAGCAGCTAATATGACTGGGTAAAAACCCTATCAGATTGAGAAAAAATTCATTCGAACTCAACCTAAACCTATAACCCGATCCTATCTAATCCGAACATATTCGGATGAGATCAGATTAGATTAAATTTAAATTAGATATGATTGTTGAAAAGAAACAATACGTGAAGACTGAAACCGTGTTTAGATTATTAACAATTAACAATTAACAAATATCAATTTAACATAGCATATATAATATATCATTACTATATAGTATATGCCATTAAAACTTCAAAAGGAAATTCGGGTTGTTGGGTTTGAGTGAGTAGAGCTTGGAGCTGGAGGAACTTGGTGATGTTGGAGGTATAGCGCATAAAAGCAGCATATCCAGTCAAGAGCAACAAATCTGATCGTTGTCAGTGATGATTGTGGGCTACGTCGATGGTTGAGGGCTACTTGCATGCCTATGTCTGCATCGGTGTCACTTGCTTTTCTGATGTGTGTGTGTGTGAAAACTGAAACTGTAAGGCGTAAGGCATAAAGACTATTTCTGTGTATGAATGTGTGTTTCATGAGTTGAAAACTTGAGGCTTGAGGGTGAAGTCGTGAGGGCCTGAGTTGAGGCTCTGTGTGTGTATAGTGTATTGTTCTTGAAGAGAAACAATACATGTGTGTTGTGTGTGAACTATTCGTGTGGTGTGTGGTTGTGAAATATGAGTGTTATTTACTTTCACTTATTTTTTTTTCAAAGCTAATGCGATCGGTTTTTCGAATCGAATCAGGTTTCACCTGATCCGATCATGATCTGATCGGGTTGGCAAAAAAGCTATATGTTCACCAAATTTGATCCGATTCTAACTCGATTTTTTTCAGATTGAAACGAGTCAGATAAGTTTTTTTGCCTAGTCCTAACAGCTAAGAGATATCATGAGCTAGTAAAAAACCTAGAGTTGAGAAATAAAAAGGAACATGTATATTCCCTCTATATGTAGGTGTTATCCGGCCCTAATTACCCCAACAAAAAAAAATTTGCTTTTTTAGTTTCCACTCGAAGTGGAGATATTTGTTATGAGTTTCTTTTTCTTGGTGCTCAACATGAAATAATAACAGGACTCGTTTTTTGGACAATTTTTTAGCTGGTACAGATGCTTTATCTCTTTAATCATAGGTTTACCTTGCCCGTAGTTGTTCCATAAGATGAACGGACTAGAAAGCACTCTTCATCCATTTGAGTTTAATTGACCAGGGGATAAGCTTATTCTTTCTAATACTCGAACAAAGTAAGGCTGTAAAGGAAGTCTAACCCCTAATAACCCAATCTGAAGCACTTCAAGTATAAGATAATCTATCTCTCAAGAGGATGACAAGAAGTGTCTTTAGGACTAGGCACCCTAAGAATCACGTCATCAAGTATGCTGTAAAATCTCTTAAGCTTATCTAAGTCACACTTTGTTGTACTATACTTTATCTCATCAATAGGGTAAGACTCGGCCAGAGTTTTGCTACCTATCTTAATTTTCTTTTCTTGTTGAGTTTTCTCTTGTGTCGTTTCTTCATCGTTCTCATCCTCACCAGAGCTTTTTTCTTGGTTTTCACTCACAATTTGGTCTGAACTAGAAATTTCTCCAATATCTATACTAGTTGATTTGCTTTTAGATGAAGTGAAAGCCTCATGAGACATTTTTCTAACACTAACCCCAACACTAGTACCATCCATATCCTCTAAAGGGATTTTGGGATTTAAAGCAAGCCCTTCAAGCATATTGGGCAAAAGTCCAATTCATCTTCAATGTCAATTATTCTCTTTGTTTATTGACAAATTTCTTTAAACCTAGAACGAGAGTCTGAAAATCCAAGATAACCAATAACCCCAAAGAACTCAAACAAACCCAAACAAAAATGACAAATAGCCAATAATGAAGTTCAAGAAATAGTACCTAAGGCAAGCTGAAATCAATGTTGGGGTGGTGGCGGTATTGTTCTTTGGCAAAGAAATTTCACACTCTCTGGGAAACGCAAAGGGAAATATGAAAAAGAAGATGGTGTGGTTTAAAAAATTAAAGATTCGAAGGGAAGGAAAATGAAGCAACTTAGGGTAATTGGCACGACATTTAAGGAGACATGCTTCGAGGATGCAAAACTGATGCATTTGAAATTCAAATGTTTGGCTTAACGTGCACTACGTCACACACATTTAAAGTTAAGTGACTACTTGGGTAGATAGATGATCTCGGTTAATCAGGTGAGGTCTCGTAAAATGAGTGGCCTTATTAGTTCCATGTTTTGAGGTCGAGTAAGCAAAGATGTCAACCTAGTCATTAGAAGCAGCATAGTGCATTTAGTTTCCAATTTTGATTAGTTTCACTCTCAACATTAGAAATTGAGGGACTAGTATTTGAGGGATAAATTAGAGAGCATGATTAGACATAATTCTGGGTAAATCATGCTCTCTTCGTTATTGGGAGTAGCCATGAGCCTCCTCAGGGTGTGGATCCAGTAGAACTAAAAAATAATTGGCTTGAGGTATCAAGAAGTGGGCAGGTTGCTTGATAAATGTGGTCGCGTAAGAATCATGCGAGAAGAGGCTCAAATCAAGTCAACTCGGAGACTTGGTTGAGAGTTAACTCGCGGATCTCCTCAGAAAGACTAGGGCATGACTCACTAACGGCTACTCTCTTTATCTAGTAACTGGAGTCTCAGTCTTCCATACATATCCCTGAAAATTCAAAATTAGGTAAGTAATCTCGCTCTACTACTAAATTTTCTTTTTCTATCTCTAAAATTTCTTCTAGTTTTCTTTATTTCTTTTAAATCTTTCTTGTTTAAAAGCAACCATAATTGAGCCACGTGGGTTACGGCACAAGTTTTTCTAAAAAGTCTAGATAACTAACTTGAGCGCCATATGGTTTATGCCAGAAAAACCTCTGGCATTCCCCTAACCGTTCTTTGTGAACGCAGGTGAATCTCGTAGGAAGTGCTTATGGTTGTTAGTGTCTACTCGAAGAAAGGAGTTGCTAGCAAGTATTGTATCCCATTAAAATAAATTTAGGTGTTGGTATGGACACCTAGTCATAACACCATCGACTAAATTTATGCATCAACAATCAATATCTTTTAGCAATCTTGTATAGGAAAGACCGTCACATTCGGATGCAAAACCTACTTTCTAGATCAGTTAATTTAAGAATGTTATCTTATTCTTTAGGCGAGCACGAGTGAACCCCACGTGTGAACATGATATTTTAAAGTTGTGACTTTGTTTGCACGTATTAGCAAAATTAAGAAATCTCAATCTATTTTGTTACTCCTTTGTTTTACTAGCCACTCTATTTGGCTCTTGGAGAACGAAGATTAAGAGATTATAGTTAGACTCTTGTTTACTCTTTATCTTTAAATAAAAGAAAGAGAAAACAATAACTATTAGGTAATATTTATTATTAAGTCCTTAGTACTTGACAAAGTGGTTTACTATTTCACAAAATCATTTTTTAAATAATTTTATTTGATTGATTATCAGAGTTTGAATCTTGAAAAAAATAAGAGGATACAAAAAATAATTTAAATTTTACCCCCTCTTTTATTTTTTTAAAAAGATATAAAATACAAAAATGAAAATAAAGTTTTTTAAAATTATTTTAAATATACATATTCAAATTTTATTTTAAAAAAAATCTCGAACATTAAAAAAGAGAGTTTATAGAATAACTAAATAACGAATTACTATTATCAATATAATGATTAAATAACCTGCTGTGGAGGTTCCTTAATAAAAATTAATTAGATCTAGGTACGTTCGACATAACCAAACAAAAATAATTTTTTTTACAAAGTTTTTGAACAATCAATTTATTATAAATTCACTAATTCATCAAAAATTCAATGATCAATCTGAAATTCACTAATCCTACAATTAGCCTAAACTACAATAATAAACCATCGCGTTTCTTTCATAAGATTATTTACTACGGAAAAAAAAAAAATCACAACGGGGCTATAAAATATTTGTGGTACTCTTTTGACTTGAATAATTAAATTAACTAGAAAATACATGAATTTTAATTTCAAAAGGCATCTGCATAATTCATAGGTTTTGTACGCACGCGCCATTGACGAGAGCGTGAGCGCATTGCCATCACCCCTGGATCTCACGCTTACCTTCTAGATACCGTAAGCCCCAATATCCACCCCAAACGTTGCACACGTGTTAACAGTAGAACGAGTTAGATTATGGCCGAACAAGATGCTGTTATGTCTACTTATTACGAAGTAAATCAGCTTGTCAACTGACACCAGTCCAGTTCTCGTTGGACAATTTCCCACAATTTCACTTAAATACTGTGCCTCAGATTGTATCTTTATCTCTTCCCAACGGATTATGTGAACAGTTTTAGTAACAAAAATATTAACGGGTTATATCATTGGGTCCTTAATATCTTACATATTATAAAAATGTACATAGGTTATAAGTTCATGTTAAATAGGTCCCCAGATCAAACTTCATTATGGTAAGGATAAATTGGTAATATCACCGGTGTCAGGTACTGTTTTAAAACAAAATAGATAATTCATTACCTTAATTGATAAAATGTAATAAGCTAGGGATCTATATGTTATTTCCTTAAAGGGAAATAAAAACCGAACTAACCAACAACAATAAGGCATATCTAAGAACTCTCAACGGTTTGTTTTCTGTCTTTGGTTTTGTGTGTTTATCTTTTACAGGTGAACAAATGGAGAGCAAGGGGGAAGTTATTTCGGTTGAGCTGCCTGCACCGCCTGCTTGGAAGAAAATGGTCTTTTAATTTTCTCTTTAAAGCTTTTTTTTTTCTTTATATTCATGTGTATGAATAGGGTATGTTTATTTTTTTGGAGGTTCAAAGTTTATGTTTTGTTAGTGAAGTTGTTATATTCTTACTTCTTAGTGTGATTTAATTTGTGGGTATGTTTATTTTTTGGGGATTTCTCAGGTATGGATTGTTATTTGTTGTGGAATTTGGGTTAATTTGTGGCTAGGGTTTCACTAAAAAAATAATTTTTAGCCATGTTTTGTGGTTGATTACCATTTTAAATATGTTGATTTGTCAAATTTTTTGTGGAAATTTTTGAATTTTGAATTTTTGTGGTAGAATTTTTGGATTGTATCTTTTTTTCTCATAATTGTATTTTATGGTAGGAGTTCTACAGTTAGGGTTTTCTTGAAAGGTGTTACTTGTAGTTGTGACGATTGTTGCAAAAAGGGCTTTTCCCCTTTTTTTTATAGTGTTTAAAACAATTTAACCTTTTTCAGAATTTTGGGGTCAACTATCAATTATTTTTCTTTTAGTCAATACACACACACACACCCCTATATATATAGAGATGTAGGAAAAATAATCCTTTCTATGGAAGCTTTTGCTGATTATTTTCTTCCATGTCAAGTTGAGCTTTGTTCTCCTAGCCCTTTTAAAGTTTCTTGTTGAGATTATCTTGATTTTCATGCTGAATTTTGCTGCATTTTTTGTATTTGCTTTTTATTTTAGTTCTGAAAAAAGCCTTGTTCGTGTGTGTACTCTGTGAAAAAAAATCATGGCGAAGATTAATAGCATATTTTTTAGTAACCTGACCAACGAAAATTTGTTGAGAGGAAAGATAATGTGATGGGAGGTCAGTGAGTGTTCTTTGTATGTGCTTATATAGCTCTACTAGAGTATCATCTTGTAATACATGTAGTTAAGTCATCATGTTGGGCAATATATTTCTGTTCGCTACAGATCATTTGTGTGACTGTGTGTATGAAGGAACCATCCTTTGCTGCTTAAACAAGGTTTTAAATTTTCGTACATTGCTTTCAGTCTCATATCAGCTTTGGTTGATCATTGGTGATTTTGTGTTTATTACAATTGAAAATGGGTGTGTAATTATTCAAATATCTGATGCTAAGCTGGTTCTGTAATTTTATTGGGTTTTTTAGGGTTTCATTGGGTTATGCATTTGAGTTTACAAACACAATGGTATTCTTTTTTCCCTAAATTGTAAACACTTGGGTTTTAATTGTTTAAAACTATCTTTCTTGGTGCAGCTGTAATCTACAAGGCTGTGGTTTCCTTTGAATGCTCCTAATAAATAACTTTCCTAATAACAACTGAAGTGAAAAGTCATTCCGTCAAATAATTTGGTGAAATGTGAAGTACTTTCTTCTTGGTTTTTGCTGTTATTAGGAATAGTCTGGTGTTGGGATGTGTTATACGTTCAAATTCTCATTGCTAGTGGATATTACTGGTGGATGTTTGGGTTTGCCGTCATTTACTATCACTGCATGTGTTAGTGTATTTATTGAACAGTTAAAAATCAGTAAATAATCCTCAGTTCCCTCTGTTTTCTTAGAGCCTAGTAGATGTAGCATGTATCAACTAGTGTTTATGCATGTGTCAGCATGTGTTTAGACAATAAATTTAAAGGTTACAGTGATATAAGCAGACAGGAAAAGGATGTATGTATGCAATGTTTGAGGAAAGATGAAACGTTTTCATTTTTGGATTTGAGTTTAAAGCAAGGAGATATTTAGTTTCATGCTGTATTATATATTTTGATGACCAAATATTGTGCGCCTATATTCTCTTTAAATAATTGTCCCCTGTCCTTGCATGTTCTGTTGACCTTTATTTTTTATTTGATTTTTAAGAAACTTTCTAAGTGCATACACCTGTATAGTCTAAGATCTTCTAGACAAGGTAGCATGCATCAAGAAATTTTACTGCTTAATATGTGTTATATTCGTAGATTTTCTATGTAAGAAGTAATATTTGTACTGATGCAGATGCATGAATTATATACAGCTTAAGTTTATGAGATATTTTCGTTCGGTTGAAGCATATATAAAGTTTAATGTTTACTCGGATTGCATTTTGTCTTTTTTGGTTCAGATAGCTGTTAATCAGTTAACCAATTTATGTTACTCTGGTTTTGCTAGCCAATTAAGAATTTATATTTGCTGGATTGTAAAGCCAACATATGCAAGCCACATGTGAGTTCTTATATGTAATCATACTTATCATGTTTTAGTGTTTAGATGGATATGAATTAGGGTCAGCAGCATTTCAACAGTAAGAAAAGGAGTGTGGATGGTACAGTTTATCATCAATTTGGAAGTCTAGGTTATGTCGATGCATGTATCTTGCGTTCGATGCTAGGGATATAACTTTGAGATTTTATATTTGAAGTTAATTTGATATAGACTATATACAGATTTCTATCATGGTTTCTGTAAGCTTGAAAGAGATTTTTTTAATGCCTGAGAGCTTGAAAGTCATATGTTTACATGTTAAACCATTGGATATATGTTAAGAATCAAGCTTAAAGCAGATTCTTTTCTTGGAGTAAAAATTCAAGAATTAAGAGAAGATGTTAAGAATCAAGCATTTACCTGTATGAAGATACCATGGGTTCTGTGTTATTTGATTGTGTTTATATCTTGAATATACATTGAAGAGTCTAATGAAAAGAACATTTTATACGTATTTGATCTTTGTTTCTCTTTCCCTCTATTCCTTATTTGTGTATATAAGATTGGATGTTGTCGGTTTATAGTGTCCAGTTCGCATTGTATAACACATGATGTCCTCTGTTTCCGTGCAGTATTTGCCCAAGAAAGGAGGCACACCAAGGAAGAGTGAGATCATGTTCATTGCTCCAACTGGAGAGGAGCTCCATAACAGGAAACAATTGGAGCAGTACCTAAAATCTCACCCTGGTAATCCTGCAATAACAGAGTTTGATTGGGGCACTGGTGAGACCCCCAGAAGATCATCAAGGATCAGCGAAAAGGCCAAGGCAACTCCAACTCCTGAGAAGGAGCCTCCAAAGAAGCGAGGTCGAAGATCGACATCAGCCTCGAAGAAGGATAATAAAGAAACTGAAGCTCCTGAAAATGCTGAGCGTGAGAAAGAAGTTGAGATGCAAGATGCGGAAGAAACTGAGAAGAAAAAGGCAGAAGCTGAGGTGGGAAAAGATGTTTCTGTTGAGACTCAAGTTGGGAAGGAAGGTGAAACACAAGAAAAAGCTGCAGTGACTGAGAACAAAGATGCCAATATGGAAGAAGCTGGTCCAGAACAGAACAATAAGGCCCAAGATGGTGCTGAGGAAACTAAGAATAGCAATGAAGAGAGAGAAGCTGCCAGTGCTAAAGAAAATGAAGAGACTGCTGCTGAAGTAACTCAAAATGAAAAGGAGAAGGTAGAGATCTCTGTGGAAAATGTTCCACAAAATGAGGCTGAGAAAGAGAATGGTGCCACTGACAACAAGCAGGACAACCCCAGCACTGTCACTGTTGGAGAAAATGGCGGAGCAGAGAAAGAGGAAGGCAATGGATCCGCCCCAGCAACTGATGGAGAGGTCAAAGAGAAACAAGATGGGCTGGAAAATGATGAAAAATCTAATGACGTCCCAGACAAGGAGACCGGCAAGGAAATTGACGGGGGGGTGATTGAAAATGGTAAAGTCGACCAAATGGGGCGAACTGATACCACCCCTCAACATCCAGCTTCTGTCAGCTGCTGAATGTACTGTGCTTTTATCCATTGCAAGTAGCCCAGTGTAATATCCCTGTATCTTTTTCGATTTGTCCTTGTAACATTTTGGATTTCATGGATGACTGTAACATTAAAGTTGTCGTTAGATTTAATTGTCTCTGTAGGGAAATTAATCTGTATCCGTAGTAGTGTAGGCTGTAGATGCTGCAGCTAATGTTATATTGTGCAGGAACTTAGATTGTAGACTTGTGACATCCTTTCTTATTTTCGTCTATGCTTAGTAGCTGAAACTTGAATTGCTTGGATAGCTTTTCTTTCTCAATCTTTGTTTATTTTTTTGTTTTGTCAAGGCTGTAGGGTAGAGCGTTCCAGATTCTAGGGTGGATGCATCCTTTTCCTTAAGCAGTTATTTGGACAGATTTTCAAAGAAGTTAAAAAACTGATTAAAGTTGGTTTACCTTTGATATCCTCACATATCAGAATCCGTGATACTCCTTTGCCCTTATCAATATAACCATTAGAATCTAAGAATTGCTATTGCCTTAGGGTTCTTATGGCCATTATGAACTGCCAGTAGGTTTCAACTCCATTCCTTCAACGCCATGCCATTTTGAAGGAGCTGACCTTGAAATACAGATTTTTCCAGCAGTCATAGGTGTGAAAGAGAGGATTGTAGCTTGACTTGAAACAAGGCAGCGCAAGCACAAACACTGAACCCAAAATGTTCTGAGAATGAAACCTAATATGACAATTATATCTCAACTATTACACAACAAGCCACTATGTAACTGTGCTTAAAGAATTGAAGAAACATAATCTGCAAAAATGTGCTCAAAAACATTGAACCAATTGTCCAAGTATGGTCGGAACACAATTAGTTCACTCAACCACGCCCAAGCGAAACAACAACAAAGCAATAATCCTAAATGGCAAAATCATCAATTCCAATTTACAACAGAGTTCATATTTGATTTAAGAGCAGTAACACCATTTCTGGCTGCTGCAGGAAGAAGTACTTACCTAACTGTCCGAGAGAAATATGATTTGGCAATCTTTAGAACCTCTTGGATACCCAAATATGGTCTCGCTAATAAGCATCGTTTCTTCATCTGATGACAATGGTGGAGAACAAACGACCATTTTTTCCAAGACTTCCGCATTTCCCAACAGTAAATTTACCACTGTCAACTCATACTGCTTCCCTTGAAACCCCTTGATACCAATGACTTTAAGGCAATTCAACATGCCCTTGGGGACGGGCTCTGGTCCTCTCCATCGCCGGAGCCACTCATCACAGACAAATTGATCCTCATCCAGGACTTCCTAATGACGTAGAACATACAAAACCAAATAATTATTAAATATGCAATTAAAGAGCATCATTCATAATTTTGCTATAACTAAAAAATTTATTGAGTCAAAATAGTACCTTTTCCAAAGCTAGAAATTCTAGATAGGGCGAGCACTCCATTATAATTGGCAAAACGGTCCAATTATAACAATTCCGAAACCCCACTTCCAAATTTATCAAACAAATGAATTTAGCAGAAAATGTGAAATCAGATACGACTCCATGACCAAGATTTGGCATAAGGACATGGCAGAGAACCTTCAGAAAAAAAAAATAATTAATTATTCTACTACTTTTGTGAAATCAGATACGACTCCATGACCAAGATTTGGCATAAGGACATGGCAGAGAACCTTCAGAAAAAAAAAAATTATTTATTCTACTACTTCTTCTTCTTCTTCTTCTTCTTTGTTGGCAACCATTTTCTTGCTTCTTGTTTCTTGATTCTGTGAAGCTTTGATTGATTGGTGGGGGAGGCAGAGAAAGTGAAAGGTGAAATGATGGATTTGTTGTGGTAATTTTCTTTAGTTGAGAAAGGATATTTACAGGGGACTTGCTTCTTGAGTGTGAGAGTTAAAAGAAATGATCCTCTGCTGCGGTGACCTTCCCACAGTTAAATGAATTGACAGCGGTGAAAAGAAGTAAGTGTAGCAGAAGTTGCCAGCCCTAAAGAAAAGGTTCAGCTGCTGAAGAAGTATCTCAAAATGAGGCAGAGAAAGAGAAGACTGCCGGGTGTCAAACAAACAGGGCAACCGAAAAGTGATTGGATATATAGCTTCAACTGAAACTTCAATTGCTTGGATAGCCGTAGCCTTTAGTTCTCAATTTTTATGCTCTTTTAATGCTGTGGTATGACCGTAGAGTTGCCTATTCTAGAGTAATTGGCATCTTCAATTTCAGAAGCTGGTTAAGTTACCCTTCAAGTGAGTTTAATTAGCACAAAATTGTTTTCCTTGGTGCTCTCTTCTTTCAGGCTTGACAGCATGATACTTGTTTCTCAGGCTTTATCGGCAACATCATCATTGTTTATTCTCCAAGCCTTTATTAACCCTATTATCCAATGAAGTTGACTGATTTATGAAATAGAACCAGAAAATGTGTCCATTGTTAATAGCCAGAACTAGTATTGTTCCCCAGCAATCAGATCAATGAAAGAGAAGACTATACTGGGAGCATGACCTGATACCCGGTTCGTTGCTGATCTTGATATGTCTGAACTCTGCTTTGCTCATGAAACTTGTACTCAGGAATTATGATCAAAGTTTATTTTCTCAGGCAATTTCCAACTTTTCCTATTAAGTCAGAACAAATTTGATGAAGACCTCAAAGGATTATACACCCAAGAATAAGAAAATATGATAACTGATAAGGAAAATAATGTCTCATTCCAACATTACTGGCTAAATCATCAATGCTGTCATGCTGACATTATTCATTGCTGCTAATTGCACTTACTATAGTGCAACTCATCCTTGAAGAATCTATCTATTGCCTGCGTATTGTTATACAGCACATGCCAAACTGGCTTAAAATTCAGGCACGTTCTAACTTCTAAGAATGAAACCTGGAAAATTGATTCTGGGAAAGTGAATCCAGAGAATAAGCATACCAACTATTTGCTTCTTTCTTCAAATTGCCAGAGACAAATTTTTTGAACTATCTTGCAAATCAACAACGTAATTGGTAAAAATTACAACTATATTATCAACATTAAAAACGATTTCACTTATATCCATCAGATGATGAGTATGCTATCTAGAATTCAGTTCTGCTGTGAATGACAGTTTTATCTCAACTATTACCAAACAAGCAACAATGTAACTTTCTTAAAACAGATTGAAGAAGCAAAATCCGCACATTATGAAATAACGCGCCCTTAATACCATTGAATCAATGATCCAAGTACGATCAAACTACAATTGATTGCATTTAACGGTACCTAACTGAAACAACAAGGAATAAATCTGACAGGAAAAATCATCAATTCAACTCTATGAAAGTACATATTTGATTAAAAACCAGAACTAATATTTGTGGCAGCTGCAGGGAAAAGTACTATTTAACTGTCCGAGAAAAATATGATTTGGCAATCTTTAGAACCTCTTCAATACTCCAACATGGTCTTTCTAAGCATCCTTTCTTCATCTGATGTTAACGGCAGAGCGCAAATGACCATCTTTTCCATGACTAATGCTTCTCTCAACAAGAACTTTACCACTGTCAACTCGTACTGCTTCCCTTGAAATCCCTTGATACCAATTACTTTAAGGTAATTGCACATACACATTGGTGCGGCCTTCGGTTCTCTCCATAGCCGGCCCCATTCATCAGAAACAAATTGAACCTCATCCAGGACTTCCTAATGACGCAGCACATACAAAGCCAAATAATGATCAAAATATGCAATCAAGAGCATCATTCATAATTTTGCTATAATTTAATATTTATTGAATCAAAATTAATACCTTTTCTAAGGCTAGAAATTCTAGATTAGGCGAGCACTCCAGTATATTTGGCTTTCTGGTTTAGTGCGAGTGTTAAAAGAAATGAATGAAATTCTCTGGTGAGCTTTCCCTAGTTGAAATGAATTAACAGTAGTGAAAAGTAATAGTAAATTTTTTATGAATTTTTGTCCAATTTTTATGAATCACAAGAAAAAGCTGAAGAAGTAACCGAGAACAGATGATCCAAAGCAGGATACTAAAGCCCAAGATGATGCTCAAGAAGCTAATAATATCAAAGAAGAAAAAGAAGCTGCCACTATGCTAATTGTGGAGTAAGTGAAAATGAGGTAGAGAAAGAGGGCAAAACCAGCACTGTCGCTGTTGGTGAAACGGCAGAGCGCAGAGAGAGGAAGCAAATGGATCAACCCCCAGAAACTGATTGAGATTGATGAAAATTCTAACTTGCAAGACAAGGAGAAAAACAAGGCAATTGACGGGGAGTTGATTGAAAATGGCAAAGTCAACCAAATGGGATGGGGAGACTGATTTAATTGCTTTTGGTCCAGTGTCATATTCCTGTATCTTTTGATTTGCCCATGTAACTTTTTGGATTTCTTGGATGACAGTAACATTAATGTTGTCACTAGATTTAATTGTGTACATAGAAATTAATCTGTGTCCTTTTCGACATAGGTCATAGATGCTAGCTGCAGGTTATGTTGTATTATTCAGGAACTTAAATTGTAGACTTGTCATATCCTTTTATTGTCTATGCCGAGTAACTGAAACTCAATTGCTTGGATACCTTTTCTGTTTTTTTCGATTTTTGTGTTACTTTTAACGTTATGTAAAGACAGTAAGTTTCCAGATTCTAAAATGGAGATATTTGTACAGGTTTTGACTGTCATCTTCAAGTTACAGAATCTGGAGGACACTTCCAAGTGACTTTGGCACAAAGTCGTTTTCTCTGATATTTGTTCTTTGGTTTGGCAGCATGATATGTTTCCCAGGTTTACTTATTTATGATAGTCTCCCTAGGAATCTGAAGACATTATTTTTCCCTTATCAATCTAACCATCATAATCTCAGAATTGTTATTGCTTTGGATTCTTGAAGCCATTATAAGTAGTTTACACACAATTGTTCTTACTTGTAACTCTTCCCACACCTCTGCTTCAATATCCACTAGTTTTTACCCTTGAACTCATCCATAGTGACTCTCTAGAATCTTCTTTGTATCCTGGAAACCTTAGTGTCCATGAAAAAAAAAATTCAGAATTATATCAGAATTTCCAACAAAATGATGAAAAAATGGGATTGGGGATAAGTCTGACACTTCAATTCAACAGCAACATAAGACACTTCAGCAACCCAGCAATAGTCTCTGGTTTCATCTGGACAGTTAATGCGAACCCTGCGTGAGAGGTGATCAACTTCAAACAACACCATTTGTGAAGCAACCTACTTCATGAAGTCTATAATGGGAGCATGGCAACAACACAATACACCCGGTCTGTTTATAATCTCAATACATATGGACCTTTTCTTCTGAATTTGTGCTTAAGATAGAAGCTGATTTTGTCAAACAGTTTCCAACTTGTACTAGTAAGTCAAAACAAATTTGAGCAAAAGCTCTAGGATTTTATGCCCAAGAAAAAGAAAAAATGATAACCAAAATAATGTCTCACTCTCATCACAAATGTAGCTTTTTCTAGTATGAAAGAATGTGCTAAATATATTGCTAAGAAAGGCTGAGAAGTTTGCTGAAGGATCAGTTTGAATTTCTCATTCCAAAACACACTTGAGCATTCTAGCTGTGTCAACTTAAAGTATCAAGAGTAGAAACATCATCACTAGAAACTTTCCTAGTTTCACGTCAAGATGAAGATTCTAACAGTTAGATCATTGGTGCTGAAATTACTAGAACAGGTTTATTGCTGCTAATTGTACTTACTGCAGTGAAAATACTGCATATATGTTTTGAATCTATCTATTGCCTCATTGTATGCATATCTACTAGACTTGAAATTTGGCAGATTAAGTTCAGGCACTGAACCCAAAATGTCTCATTAGAATGAAACCTGATAAAAATAGAAACTAGGTACCCAGAGAATAAGCATGCAACCATTTCCTTATTTCTTCAAACTGCCTGAGACAAGTCTCAGAGGATACTTACAAATCAGCAAATATGATTGTTGCAATTACACATCCACTAACAACCTTACAAATGATTTCATGTTTATCAATTAAATGACAAGTATGCTAGCCACGGAATTCATTTCTGCAATGTATGACAATTATATCTCTACTATGACTGAACAAGCAACAACAAAACTCTCTGTTTTAAGAAGATTAAAAAAGCAAAATCTACACAATATGAAATAGCTTCCCTTGAAAATCATTGAACCAACAAGAAGTGTGATCAAACTACAACGTAAACAACAACAAGCAATAAGCCTAAACGGAAAAATCATCAATTCCAGTCTACAACAATAGAGTTCATTTGATTCAAAAACAGAATCTTTTGTGGCTGCTGGGTTAAGGCTCCAACAAAGAACCGTCTGTTAAAAAGAAGACTTGGCAAGTTTCAAAACCTTTTTAATACCTAAATATGGTCTCGCTAAGCATCATTTCTTCCCCCTCAATTCCTCAATTGCCCGCTGCATCGCCTCCAATCTAGGATTAACGTCTTGTTGAATGACTACTCTAGCTGTTTATCCGTGTGATCAACAAGACATTAATCCTAGATTGGAGGTAATGCAGCGGGCAATCGAGGAATTGAGGGGGCTTGTTATTCAAAACGACAACAGGGAGAGATTTCAAAGGCAAGGTGCCAATCATGAGGGAATACCTCAAGGTCCTGAGCCGGAGAGGCGACCTCTCGAACAATAACTTGAGATTTTGGCAGGTGATTTAGATGATGAAGAATCAGTGGTTAATGATAGAGGGCATGAAAGGAAATCAAATTACAAGACTCATATGGATCTTGCCGATTTTCACGGTGGAATGCATATTGAGGAATTTTTAGATTAGTTGGTAGATGTTGAAAATTTCTTTGAATACATGGAGATCCCTGAAGAAAAACGGGTTAAGCTAGTAGCATTTAAACTAAAAGGAGCAGCATCCGCTTGGTGTCAACGAGTACAAAATTGAAAGAGAGTTACGGGATAACAAATCATCAGATCATGGAGACGGATGAAGAGAATGTTAGAAGAGCATTATCTACCACCAAATTACAAGCAGCAGCTGTATTTGAAGTACCAGAATTGCAGACAGGAAATCACAGTGTAGAGGAGTATACAGAGGAATTTCACTGTCTATATTTCGAAAATAATTTGGATGAGCTAGAGTTTAGAACAGTTGCAAAGTTTGTTGGTGGATTGAAGTAGAAGGTTTATGATGAGCTTTATTTAGAGTTACAAAGGCAAAGAGATTGGAAGACCGAATTAAGCAATTGTTTATATCCAAACCACAGCAACAATTTACTGGGTTTCAGAGTAATTAGAGTCGAGGGTTGCAGAATAATGTTGGAGCTGAAAATAAGCAGAAAATGTGGGCTGGAAGTAGTGATACGGGAGATGAAGATAAACAAAAGGCATGGTAGCCACCACAACAGCAGACAAAGCAACAACCACTAAGACAGCAGCAGTATCTACAACTGTCACAAAACAATCCATATTCACGCTCTATGCTTGGTAAATGTAACACCCCAGTCCGAAATCTAAGGGTAAATATGTCCACAACTCACATATAATTTAATAACTTTTTATAAATAATAAAAATTCAAACCTCAAATACAAAAGTTAGCAGGCTAACTTAAAATTTTAGTCAAACCATCTACCATCTTCAACTTGTCACTCATCACGAATCAATCATGACTTCTGAAAACTGAATCACAATAAACTATAATAAGTATAAAACTCAGTAAATAAACTAGTTTTTCTTATACGAAAGCACATACATACTTATACATAATGCAGATGGATGATATGCCATGATCTTTAAGAAATACTGTAAAATAATTTCATAAAATATCTTTCTATCGCTTTCAAACATTTTCATTTTCTTTCGATGAAATACATATTCTGCAATTGTGACACTTTGTGCTGTGCGTGGCACTTTGCGGCGCTCTGGCCCTCAAGAGGTGGCCTCCGCATAGTCCCAAGAGGTGGCCCCCACACAACTTCAAGAGGTAGCCTCCAATGCAAAATCTCATAAAACATAAATTCCGTTTACTAAAATCCACTTTCTCATTCATAGAAAACTCAATGCATTTTCGTGCTCATGCCAATGAACCATCACACATACATATGCCCATGTACATAATCACGCCCAACACATGCCAACACATCACATAAACACTTGGGCAAAGACATCTAAATCCATATCCGTATATATACCAAAATAGGCTTTTCACACAAGTCAAACATATATATTATTTAGTGTGATTCGTTTTAAAGTCTAGTTTACTTATCTCTTGGTATCCTCATGTAACAAATGTGTACTGATACCATCAACCTAAAATCATCATTAAATTCTCATAAGATATAATCAAATCTCAATCATAAACTCTAATGTCCTCAAATATCTCAATTTAAACAACTCATAAGCTCAACCTCAAATGTCCTCAATAATCGGCCCTCAAAACATAACAGTTCATACTTCTCCGATTTTTAATAAATTATTCTCTTATTGGAAGAATCTCAAATTTTACAAACCATATGCTGACACATTGAAAGTTCATTGATAAAAATTTCATAACATAATTCATTCCAAAACAATTGAAAATAATTCACGGTTCAGAAATCATCAATACTGTCAAACAGTTTTCTGTTTTGAACACACTTGCTTTAAAAATACAAAACAATTTATTTCTTTATCATAAAATCATGAAAATTTCCAGAATCATACTAGACATATATAAAAATCATTGGTCCAAATTTCATAATTTTTGAAGAAGTCTAGATATGGTAGAAATAATTTCGTAATTCACTGAAATCATAAATTTCCAGGTTTTCATACTTGAATTTGAAAAATCATAATTAATTGAAATCTTATCTGATTAACTTGAAACAAGTTTCAAAACATATTAGACGATGTCTAGTTTAACGTACCCAAAAATCAGAATCAAAATCAATTTGTACAAATTACTATGATTTTCGTAATAATTCACTGTCAGCATATTTATGTAAAATTTTTTATTTCTACTTCTATTACAATCATGCTTCTCCACAACAATTTAATAGAAACCAATAATTCAAACGTACCTCCAAAACTTCTCCCAACAATAACAACTTGATCCCATGTGTTGTCTATGGCAAAAACTAAGAAGAAGAAGAAGACTTTCTTCTTCTTTTCTTTTTTTTTCTTATTTTTCCATCTCTCTTTTTCAACCGATCCCTCTTTTCCCCTCTCTTTTATAATGAAAAAGACATCTTGTTCTATTTATACTAGGGTAAAAATGATCACTAAAAATTAAAAAAAGGCTTAAATACCCTTAGGAGATTTGGGATATTACAGTAAATGTTTGAAGTAATATTATCAGGGCATCGATCAAGTGATTGTCGTAGTAAAAAAGCGCATTTGATGGAGACTGAAGTTGAAATAGGTAACACATTCTTTCAAAAGAATTGAATGAATACAAAACATTATTCGGCCACCATATCATAAGTTTATATACAAGATACAAAAGCAGAGGAATGCCGAAATCTAAGGCAAACCCATTGATGTGATTCCTATCTATAACTGTACAAAACAAGAAAGGAAACAAAATAAAATCATATAATTATACAATCAATTCGAATCTTCGTGATTGACTTCTCAATCTTTAATATTCTTAGTTACTAAACACAGCGCAGAAGAAGATGCAGTCGGAGGAGGAGCAAATAAAGGGGAGATGCTGTATTGTGCAGAAAAGTTTGTTGACGTCAAAACAAGAAGAGGAGACTCAACGACATAAAATTTTCAGGACTCGTGGTGCCATCAACGATAAAGTATTAAAGTGTGCAACATGATCATTGATAGTGGCAGTAGTAAGAACAATGTTTCAAAAGCACTTTATTTTGAACTATTCTTAATAGATCTAAGCCTCCTTTTGTCATAACTTCTCAATTATAGTTTATTCAAATAGAGTTTTTGTTCCTATCAAAAAATAAAATAAAATTTTTGTTAGTAAATATTTTAAAAATAGAGTTTTTATTAAAAAAATTTAGTTGTTTGGTTGTCAGTCAGACCTTTTACTAAAAATTATAAAATTACTTTAATAGATAAATTTTTAAAGTTATGTTATTAAAATAATAAATAAAATTATCAAATTAGTAGAGAATATTTTAAATATTTTAATATTTAAAAAACTTTTCAACTTCTACTCCCAAAAACTGTTTTAAAAAATAACTTATTTAATCTTCAAAAACTCTATTTAAAAAATTACTATACAATAACAAAAAATTTAATAAGAGTTTATAAAATTAATTAAGCACTTATAATTATTAGATAACCCATACAAAGACTATAACAATAGACTATAATATAAGTTATATATGAAAAATTACCCTTGTACCAAAAATATTTCAGAAATAAAAATTCTTTTAAATATTACATTAATTTAAAAATCATAACATCATTTGACATAGTTTCAAAGTTCAAATGACTAGCCCGATGGTTTAATTTAGTCTCCTCCAAGAAAAGTATACAACTTTAGACAAAACCTGTGTTTCAGGGAGAAAGAAAGAAACAAAAACAAAGTTCTATCAAGAAATGAGAAAGCACCCAAGTTTTAGAAAATGAAGAAAAGGTATACTTTGAGGGTAAAGTAAGAATCTAATTCTAAGTTCGAGCGATGATGTAAACAAGAGCAAAGTTGTCTGATCTTTAGATCAAGGTTAAGAATCTTCTAATCTTTCTTCCAAGTTTTGACATCATTTCTTAACAAAGGTTAAGAATCTTGTTTTCTTTTGCATGAGTTTATTATTATGGACAAGGGCAATCCCTCACGAACAAGTCTTAATGCCACCTTTTTGGTACTGCTTTTGAGTTACAAAAAGAATGAGCAGCACCCGCACCCACCAGAACTAAAATCTTTATTCTGCAAATGGAATTCACTTTCTTTCATCATTATTTCCCCTCAACTCAAATGACTTTCTCTTCTTTCGTTCTATGGCTCCTCCTTATCTTCTCCGTCATCTCTTTTCATGGTATGTCCCTTCGTTTCAATCTTGTATTTCCATATGCTGCCCTGTTAGCTTTCAATGAATTGCACTGTTATGAAAGAGTTGAAATGGATTTGCAGCATTCTTAAATTTTGGTTTATCTATATACTTTTGTTTGGGAATCATCTATTCAATGTTATTGCAATGAATCAAAAGATCATTTTTGGTGTCTTAATGGCTGCTGCTTGACATGATTTTGCCTTCATTAGTTGCAGTACAGTCTATTTTTTAAACTTTCTTTTCCTTCAAAGTAGTTTCAATAGTCTAGATTGTTGTAGCTTAGCTAATGGTGCTTGTTTAATTCTACATTGCTTGTTTCCACAGTTAATGCATTCTCTGGAACATATGGGATAAACTATGGCAGGATAGCAGACAATATACCGTCCCCCGAAAGTGTGGTGACACTTCTCAAAGCAGCTAAGATCAAGAACATAAGAATCTATGACGCTGATCAAGCAGTCCTCAAGGCGTTCTCAGGATCCGGTATAGAAATCATCGTTGGACTTGGCAATGAGAACTTGAAAGACATAAGTGTAGGCGAGGATCGTGCCATGAATTGGATTAAGGCAAATGTGGATCCATATCTTCCCGGGACTAAAATCCGCGGAATTGCTGTAGGAAATGAAATTTTGGGAGGTACTGATTTGGAGCTATGGGAGGTTTTGCTGCCTGCAGCGAAAAATGTTTACAGTGCCCTCGAACGGCTTGGTTTGGCTAAACTAATTGAGGTCTCAAGCCCGCATTCAGAGGCTGTGTTTGCCAATTCATTCCCACCATCAGCATGTGTTTTCAGGGAAGATGTGAGCCAATTCATGAAGCCACTTTTGCAGTTTTTCTCACAAATTGGTTCCCCATTTTACATCAATGCATATCCATTTCTGGCTTACAAGAATGATCCTGAGCATATTGATCTCAATTATGCTACATTCAAATCAAATCGCGGGATCCATGATGCGAAGACTAATCTGCACTACGATAACATGTTTGATGCTATGGTTGATGCAGCTTATGCTGCGTTAGAAAAGGCTGGATTCCCCAAGATGGATGTCATAGTCTCCGAGACAGGCTGGGCTTCGCGTGGGGACGAAAATGAAGCTGGTGCTAATGTGAAAAATGCCAAGACTTACAACAAGAATCTGCGTAAACGGCTACTCAAAAAGAAGGGGACTCCGTATAGGCCAAAGAAGCCGATCAAGGCTTATATATTTGCATTGTTCAATGAAAATTTGAAGCCTGGACCAACCTCAGAGAGGAACTTTGGACTGTTTAAAGCTGATGGTAGCATTGCTTATGAAATTGGCTTCACTGGACTTGTGCCTAGTGCTGCATCACCATCTCTTCATTCTTTCAAGGTATGTGTTTCCTAAATCTTCCCACATTTTGATTTATTATTATTATTTTTAGCAAATTAACATGTTTGATAACTGTCAGAGCATTGGATTTGGAGCTGGAGATTGGCTAATAACTTGTGCCGCGGCTCTTTTACTAATGTTCTAATAGGATGATTGATCAAAACCTGCAAGATATGCTGTGTTTCCTGTTCCATCGGATGCTGAAACTGAACAAGCTTTCAAGCAAAGCACTTGAGAATTCTTGACTTCACACGTACAGTTGTAACATAATAACCCAATGTGCAAGTAATTTATATTCCATTCTTGTGAATTGACTTTCATTCTTAACTTGTATGAAGTACAAAAATTTGCTGATGGTCTTTTTTCAATTATCTTCAGCAATGTCTTGTAAAGCAAGAAAACAACTAATGAAGAAAATGGTATCATTTAATTTCATCAGCAGATTCAATATTTACACTGTATTGTATTTTTTTTACCCATAATTGACGGCAAAAATGTTATTATCGTAGTTCTTAATTATGATGTAGTATAATTAGTATTTAGAAACAATAGATGAATTTACTTGTCACAGTATCCTGTGAAAAAACTTGAAACAGAGCATTGTTATATTTCATAACCAAAAAAAGATTTCGGTGAAATTTAGACCCGAAGATCAACTTTTAAAATATAAAATATAATATCAAAGATTTGGGTGTGAAATCAAACGAGATTTATGAGTTGGGGACTCGATTGAAGGTTCCTTCCAATTATTCTATGGCTGACTTTAAGCAAAATGGATTCTTGTTTTGAATCAAAAGTCTTATAAATGAGAAGAAAATAAAAGCTGAGAAAGTTTCAAACTGTTGGGAAAATTGGAATTTTCTATTAGTTGGAAGCCTAATTTATTGACTTGAAACTTCATTAATTTCGTACAGAAATCTCTGTGTGAATTGTGATAATTTTCTTGCGGACCGCATAAATTTGCATTTTTTTCTCCCTTTATAAAAAAGAATAAAAAGAAAAATAGAAATTATTTAGACATTTAATTTTAAAAGTCCCCATAGGACTGAACAGCAAAAACTTACGATGTGTTTACTTGCTGGAGTGGGAGTGAGGAGTGTGAATTCCTCTCACTCCAGCGTTTACTTCCACAAAATCAGAAGGGATTGGGAATCCCACTCCATGGGTCCCACTCATTTTTAGAGTGGGGAGTGGGAGTGGGACTCCCATTGAGGGAGGTGGGAGTGGGACTCCCATTGAGGGAGGTGGGAGTGGATTCTGACTCCCTCCTCTCCCTTTTTTACTCTTTTATTTTTAATTTAATTTTTTATAATTAATAAAATATAATAAATAATATTATATTTATTTGAATAATATTATTATATTTATTTGAATAATAATATTATATTTAACTAAATAATAATTTGCATTGATTCTAAGTTAAAATTATTTTAAAATAATATTATTATATTAATAGAGAATTAATATACTATCTTTATTTGGAAATATAATATTATTATATTTATTTAAAAATNATATTAATTTTGTACTAAATAATATTATATTATTATTTTATATAATAATAAATTTAATATAATTATATTTAAATTTAATATAATTATATAAAATAAAATAAAATAATGTTTCATTTTATATTAGAATTAAAATTAATAAAAAATTATGATTTACATAATTAAGAATATTATTAATTTATAAATATAATAAATATTTATTTTATTTTCCAAATATATTTTTTTATTAATTTTTTAATTACAAATTATAATTCTTTACATAAGGATAAAATTATAATTTAAAATAATTTACTCTCAATCCAAGACAAAGTAAACAAATAATTGGGATTCTGATTGACAATCCATAATTTTATGTAGTCTAAGTAAACACCCTACTCACACTCCAACTCCACACTCCACACTCCTAATCCAAGGATTCCCACTCCTAATCCAAGGATTCCCACTCTTCAAGATTCTCACTCCAATCCAAAAAGTAAACGCAACATTAGAGTAAGTGGGTTCAGGCTTATAATGATGCTGTTTTGCCCAGGAGAAAGTTTGTAAACTATAAAAAGATATTTTTAGTTTATAACTGACTTCACAAAAGTCCAAGTCTTTCTTCTTCTTTAGGAGAACTGCATTCCCCTCATATAATTATTATAATACTCTAATACCCCCTCTTTTTTGGTTTAATAAGAGTTACCCTTTTCACATAAAACTCGTCTCGGTCACAAAATGACGACTTGCTGTCGTCAAAATTTTTGACGTGAAGGGGTAACGAAATATTATATGTAAAATTTCTAAATCGTAAAATCCAAAATCTGTAGAAAGAGAAGTGTCAATCTCCATTCTTCTGTAATTCTTTTTGCCCTCAATCTTCTCCTCGACAATGTTTTTTTTTTCTCTTTTACAGATCTTATTTTGAGTTTATATAAAATCTCATATTTTTATTAAATTTACAAAAATGAATTAAAATAATTATCTCATGACCTTTTTCTTCACAAAAAAAAATATGTTTGTAATAATAACAAATTCATGTATAAGTAGAGTTCGAAATACAAATAGCTAAACGCAATTAGCACCCACTTCTTATGTAAAATAATGGCAACATCTCTAAAAACCTATTTTCCATTCAGTTAATATTCACCAACCCAAGTATAAAGTCTAAATAAAATGGTAAAAGTATACATCACATGTGTAGATCAGTTGTATATGCAATCAATTAGCAGAGTCTTGACATAACTTTAAAAAAAAATCAAGTACATATGCTATAAATTCTAAAATACAACGGATATACTAAAGATATAGTGTATAGATTGCCGATCTTGTCTCTTCATTAAATTAAGCTTAAAATTAATTCTACTGCCATCACAAGTTGAACTCTCAATCTGAAAATTTTGACAAACGTATTTTCCATTTATCAAACCTAGTCATTGTTTATTTACTTTTTCATTGATACCAACATATAAGGAATTGAATTCTCTCTTGATGTAAATAATTAATTGCTAGTAAAATAAACATAACAAAGAGATAAATTTTAACCATAGCATGAGTACCCATTCAGCACATCACATAAGATTTTTTAAGCTGTGTGTGTGTTTATATATACATATATATCAGAAGCAAAATTGATAAAAAAAATCCTAACGGTGACACAGTAACGATAAAAATAATTGTAAAATCATGTGATTTATAGTGTTAATTTTACTTAATATCACAACACTATATAATCATACAGTTGTTTTATCATCATATATTGTGTTAGATTTTTTCGATCCAAATTAAATATCAGTGCCTTATTTTCAAATTTTTTGAATAATTAGCTTCCGATTACGTGTGAACTAAGAGTCAACCTCTCATTGAATGAAATGCAGAATTTGCATGCCACGTAGAAAATTAATGCATGTTAGTCTTTAAGTTGACACTTTCAACCTTAGGTTACTGGTCCCCACAAGCCAATTGCAATCAAGAGCGGCGTCCATGTTAACCTTCTACATCGGTGCCCGGTCCCATCTCCTCTTCCTGTCAAGCGCGCGTTTCTTTCAACTCAAAATACAGGTACTACACCACTATAAATATACACTTCAAAATCTTCACAATGATCATCTCATCATTCAAATAGACAACCACAAGAACACTAATTAGTTATATATTATTATTCATCATCAAAGAGAGCGACCGTATTACCAAGAGAAATAGAGATGGAGGAGTTTGCTTCCATGGCCTTTGTTGGAGTTATTGCGGTGGCTTTATTAATGGAATGCGCGGCGGCACAGACGGTGCATGTAGTGGGAGATAGCATGGGATGGAGTATTCCGACGAGTGGTGGTGCTGGGGCATATAACAATTGGGCTGCTACCAAGAATTTTGTTGTTGGTGATGTTCTAAGTAAGTGTGTCATTCACATTTTTTTCAATCTTTATTATTGTTAGCATAAACTTTGTGCTATTCAGGTGCTTCCGTACTCCGTGCTATGCAAACGAAACCAATTAAATCATAGGATGAATTGACAAAAAAAGAATCCATATTATTAAGATTGTCTTAACTACTATTTTTAAATCCTCATCTAATAATTCTAAATTTTTGGATCAAGCTGTTTATTTGAATAAAGTATCAAAGTTAAGGTCTAAAATTTGATTCTTTCTATGTGTAAACTCTGTCGATTATTTCTTGTCTCACATTTTAGAGATTTATCTTTCAATCAGGGAAGAGCTTCTATCTAATGTCATAATTACAAAATATTGGCTCACTTTTGGGTTCTTGCTTTTCAACTCGTTTCTTCAACTTCTAAACTCATTTTCGAACTATTAAATCATGTATATAATGATTTTATAGACATTGATGACTCTCCTACCTAAAACTAATATTATTTTCTTTGTTTCTATAGCTTTCAACTTTGTGACAAATGAGCATGACGTGCTACGAGTACCAAAAGCATCATACGATGGATGCACTTCCTCGAACCCTATCGGGAACCCAATCACCACCGGCCCTGCAAACATCACCCTCGACTCCGCCGGCGAACACTACTACATTTGCACATTCGGCCGGCACTGCCAGGCTGGCCAGAAGCTAGCCATTACAGTCTCTGCTACTCCAGGACCGTCACCATCTCCCACTGGCGGTCCTACTCCACCAACAACAACTACTCCCACCGCTCCTTCCCCCAATTCCGGTACACCCGACGATTGCACTCCGGCTCCAACATCTGGGCCCGCCGCTGGCGGCCCCGTAGGATCCACCACACCATCGAATAATAATCCCACCCCCATTTCTGATTCTTCATCATCTCTTGTTTTGGCTAGTATTTTAGCCCCCATGTTAGCCATTGTTGTGCAGGGTTTACTCTTTTAGAATCCTTTACAGGACTATATATTGTTGTTACACTTAATTATCATGTCTTCAATTTTTTTAAAAGAATAAATGTTATGATTGTTCATTTGTACGTTATTGAATTTTTTATTTTATTGAGGATTTGAGGTCTGTATTGTTTTGAGCACATTTATATATGAGACATTAATAAAGTTTCCAATTAATTTTCATCGTTCATATTATCAATAGTAATCTAATTTAGTGCTTTGAGTAATTTTTGGTGCCGGGTTCGTGTCGTATTGTGACGCTACACCGAATAATATTGATAATGAAAAATGAATTATACTTTTTTCATTAATTAATTTTTTTGTATATAGCAATTGTTTGATACCTTGACGGATATTTTAATAATTTTAATTACTAAAAAAAATTAAAATGACAAATTGAGAAAGAAGCCCAAAACCCAGTACGGTACGAATTCTAAAACGAGACCGACAGGAAGTATGAATAAGATAGACTAAGTTTTTCGGACCAGCTCTAGTGATATGACATTATGACTTAATCTATGCCATCATCAAACCAAGATAACATTAAAATGATGACTCAAATCTTCCTATTTGGGATTCAATGCTGATGTTTTATTACTATAGAGGGATAAATTTTAGCCATACATAAATCAATAACAATATATGCATGAAAAAAGAGCGTATAAAACTTAGATCGCTATGGTAAAGCTATGAGTGGACTAACTCAGGCTACAATCCGAGAATGTTTTTGGGAAAAAAAATACATAAGTACAAATTGCCCTCATTAAAACCCATACTGAAAAGTAAAAGTAAAAATAAAAAATTTAAACAAGCAACCTAATTTGTCGATCCAATATCTCCGTATCACAAAACTCAAATACAAATCATTCTAATTCGTCCAAACCAAAGGCATGCCTAGCAACGACCTAGCCAGTAACCGAAATTATTATTATTAATTTCTCGCTTATGTATCAGATTTTAATAATATCAGATTTTTAAAAAATTTGATTTTCAAAAGCTTCTAACGTTTAGTACAAGAACAAATTGTTTGAAATTAGATCTTTGAATAATCCATTCTAAAAAGTGTTTACCAAAACAACCTAACCAATTCCAGACATGCTCCAAGTGTATTTTTAAATTTCATATTAATAAATTCTCTCATACAATAGAAGAGCATTTAAGTAGAAAATAATCTTATCGACCCAAAAAATATTTCTAGCTTCACCTGTGTTAGATCGGTAAATAATTTTAATCCCAAGTCGGTGTCCTCTCATCCCATGACACAATATTTTATGAAAATACATCTAAGTGATTCGCTTTTAATATGGCTAAAGATAATAATTAAACGAATACATTTTAACGTGCATGAGCAATAATGCACATATGACTCAATTTCTTTAAAAATGAAATTGATCAATTGTTGAAATATATATTACAGTGATGAATACACTAGCAAAGAGAATATTATGTACATACTGTAAGGGTGCGTTAGAAATTGAGGTTAGACAACTGTATATTAAAAGTTACAATATTAAAGTGTTTAATAAACATTAATTGTTGTAACTTAAAAGATATGTTGATATGATTTTTTTATTTATATGATAAAAAATTTATTATATCTCTAATAATTTTATCAAAATTATTATTTAAAATTTATATTTACTACGTATAATTAATTTTTATTTCATAATTATTAATTTTTTTCACAGCAACTGTAACTTAACAGATACTTTATCTCAATCCCAATCTGAACCTGAACCTAAAAGTACCGATGGACAAAGTTTTACCGGAGAGCATGCATATCACGTCATCCTTACGCCCATTCAAAGTACACATTACATAAGTTTGAAATTAATTAATTCATCAATATTGATTGCATTAATGATAACGCACATTAGTTATTTTATGTTATGTGTCTCGCACTTTCTGCCAAGTCTTCCTCATGTGTGGGGATGATCAAGAGTCAAACAAATGATGAAACGGTACGGGGCTGGTTTCCGGTTGCGTACCTATGAAGGAAGGAGTCAAATTCGCATTGAATGACATGCAGAATATGCATGGCCGCCATGAAGAAATTGAATCAATTTACATGCATAAATAGTCTCTAAGTTGACACTTTCAAATTGGGGTTAAAAGTCAACTTAGATAAAGGTCTCACTTAGCGGCCTCCTCTTGCAGGCACGTAGCCTCTTGTACAAATTAAACAAGACCGGCATCAAGGCTTATTTTTCACATTATTGCCCGGTCCCGTCTCTTCTTGCCATCAAGCCTGCGTTTCTTTAATTCAAAACTTCACATTGATCTCATCATTCACAACATTAATTTATTGTTCATTATCGAACCTAGCTAGAGGAAGAGAGATGGAGAAGTTTGTATCCATGGCTTTTGTTGGTTTGATTGTGGCGGTTTTATTAATGGAATGCGCAGCGGCGCAGACGGTGCATGTGGTGGGAGACAGCATGGGATGGTCTATTCCGTTGAGTGGTGGTGCTGGGGCTTATGTCACTTGGGCAGCTACCAAGAATTTTGTTGTTGGTGATGTTCTAAGTAAGTGTTTCACATCTGATTCAATGTTTATTTTCACTATTAATTTTCTATCCGCGACACTATATAGATATTAGTCTTTGAGGGTCAGGTCGACCGGCTGTTAATGCACTTTACGCCTACAGTGACTTAATTTGAGTGATAATAGAATAAATGTTAATGTTTTGTGGATGAGGTTTGGACGCTCTGTCGAAATATTTTGAAAGAAAGAATATTACTTATAAACGGACAGCAAGTTCTATTAATTTTATATTAAGTTAATCAAATTACACCATCATTCTCTCTTACATATTATTTTTTTTTCTTATTTCTTTTAATAGCTTTCAACTTTGTGACAAATGAGCATGACGTGCTACGAGTAGCAAAAGCATCATACGATGTATGCACTTCCTCGAATCCTATCGGAAACCCAATCACCACCGGCACTGCAAACATCACCCTCGACTCCGCCGGCGAACACTACTACATTTGCACATTCGGCTGGCACTGCCAGGCTGGCCAGAAGCTAGCCATTACAGTCTCTGCTACTCCAGGATCCTCACCATCCCCAACTGGCAATCCTACTCCACCAACAAGAAGTACTCCCACAGCCCCTTCTCCCAATTCGAGCAGCCCTGCCGATTGCACTCTGGCTCCAACTTCAGGCCCCACGGCCGGCGGCCCCACAGGTTCTACTACACGAACGAATAATATTCCCACCACCACCGGCATTCCCGATTCTTCGTCATCTCTTGTTTTGGCTAGTGTTTTGGTCCCCTTGTTGGCTATTGTCATGCAGGATTTGTTCTTCTAGACACATAGAGAGAGTTATTTATTATAGTTGTTCAATCCTTACAATTAATTTACAGCATGTTTTAGGGAATAAATGTTCGAGAGTCATTTTTACGTGATTGAATTCTGTATTTGATTGATAAAAATATGCATTGGTTGTAGCCACATGTATAAAATCAATAAACTTTATAGGGATTTAGCAAGAAATAATTAAAAATTTGTCTGAATTTAAACTAGATACAATTAATTGAACGCAAGGTTTCTTGCTTCTAAAGTTTCGTGGTGATGAAAATGGATCCTACAAGAAATGAAGATTAAACGGCCAGGATTTTTCATTATATGGTACGCCAACTTTATGTAAAATACCTAACTTACTCGATGTGTAATGTAATGATCTTATGGTGCATTTACTAAATGGGAATGGGAATAGATTAAAATCAAAATGGACTGGAATGAGAATAAGCTAAAATAAAAAATAAGAAATTACAATTAAAAATAAGTTGATTACTTAAACCATAGGAATCGAAATCATAATGAACTTTATTCCCATTAATGTGTTTACTTTATTTTGGAATTGAAATCGGAGTGAGTTCGATCATTACAAATTATTAAAGTCTTTGGTTAACTGTCATAGTTATTATTTTTTATTTTAATTATCATGATTATTATTATTCAAAAAATATTATTATTATTATTAATTATTGTTTAAAATAATATTGTTATGTACATTATTTTTAATATATTAATTAATTTTTATAATAATAATAATAATCAATTTAAAAAATTATCAAAATCAAAACCAAAAATCATCAACAAAATAATAATCCATTTCAAATAATAATAATAATAATAATAATATCATCATCATCATCAACAACAAGGACAACAATAAATCATCTTCGTCATCGAAGCAGAACCGTGGCCATCGGAGATGAAACTAGAGATGACTTCATCATCATCATCAGAGATGAGATCAAGCCAGATCAAATGGAGATGAAACTGAGGCAGAGACGAAAATAGCAACAGTTGCTTCTTCACAGTTGATGGACCAACAACGACAAAGACGGTGGCTGATTTTTGCAGCTACAGTGATGGAAGTAGTTGCGCTGGCATTCAACTGGGAGCTTTGGGCAAGAGAGTTTAGGCTTTTAGGCTTTTTTTTGTTTCATTTTTTGGTATTTATATTTTTCATTTAAAGGGAGGGCATTTAATTTGAAAATATTAAAATGCTAATAGGGTAAAATCCAAAATTATCGAGAATGAGAAATTGATTTATGATCCCCTTGTAAATTAGTCTCTCATTCTCCATTCCCAATTGAAAGTGGACCCCATAATTTTTATTCCTATTCATGCTTCTATAAATTATGTGAATATAAATTATGTGAAGTAAATGTTATCAATAATTTCAATTTTAGATTCCAATTCCTAATCCAAAAGCAAACAAACCCTTAGACTTCAAGTTACAATACAGCATGCGCTTCTTTTTTATTTGGGAAATTATCATTGCACCACCTTTTTTTTATTTTATATTCATCTAACAACCACAAAATTTTAATATGTTATCTGCACCACATTTTTTTTTAAATTTGTATCAATTAACCACTTTTGCACTAACATCGTTAAATAATTTAAACGAAATGATAATTTTACCCCTAAATAAATTAAAAGACCATTTTATCTTATAAAAGCTTTGAAAAAAATTAATTATAAAAATACCCCTAAATTTAAAAAAAATAAATCCAAAATAGAGGTGCTCAGTTGATTTTTATCAAATTTAGATTTTCAAAATTTTAATAATTATTTTTATTAAAAATTATAATTTTACAAAATTTTAATAAAAATAACTGAATTTTATTTATTAAAAATTATAATTTTGCAAAATTTTATTAAAATGACTGAATTTATCTATTAAAAATAAATCCCAAAATTTTAATAATTTAGGGGATTTTTATTAAATCCCAAGATTTTTTAATTTTTTTTATAATTATAATTTTTTATTAAAATAATTTTTATTAAAAATAAAATTCTAATTTTTGGATTTATTTCTTTATTAAATATAGGGGTATTTTTATAATTATAATTTTTCTTATTTTCAAAGTTTATGATCTTTTAATTTATTTGGGGATAAAATTATTATTTTGTTTAAATTATTTAACTTTATTAGTGCAAAAGTGACTAATTGATATAAATTTAAAAAGAAAGGTGGTGTAAAAAATATGTTAAAATTTTGTAGTGGTTGGATGAAGATAAGATAAAAAAAAAAAAGTAGTGCAATGATAATTTTCCTTTTTTTTATTTTTCTTTGCTTTTGAAGTCATCTCAACCACCTAAAGCCCATCAGCAATCTGATTTTGTGCCATTGATCATCAGCGAATGACATTTTGTCTATCATATGATAGCTTAGTTTACTTCCAAAAGGATATAATTAAATTGATATGATTAGGGTGAATAAAAGAGGAAACAATAAAATAAATAAATTTTAATCATATATGAGTAACAGTGTACACATAACACATGCAACAAATCTTTAGAATTGAGAAATATCAAGATGCGGAGAGTATTTTTCTCTCCTTGAAACTGATTTACAAGTTCTCAATATAAGAAAAAGAATGATAAATTATCCATTTCAGATAAACGATAAGGTTTTTATTTTCATTCAAACCAGCATTGTAAAGTGGAAGCTTCTTTTCTTAATCAACAATCACTACCAAGTCTCCTTATGTATGTCGTGATGGTATTTTTTTGGTCCGTTTCTCTTTTTCAAACTTTTGAAATGAGCTTCAAATTGGCTATATCTGTCAAGGTAGATCTTGATAGACTGTAATAGTGTAATATATGCAAGATAATATATTTATTTTTTTGAATCACTAAAATAACAAGGTTTTTAATTTTAAAAAATCCACTTTTCTTTTCTTTTCTTTTCTTGATAGAGGGTCAATTCTTTTAAAATGACTTAAAAATTTTATTAAAAGGAAAAATGAACCCACAAAATAATAGGGAATGTTTTAAACGAAACTACAGACACTCAACAAGAATTCCATCAAGCTTAATAATGAGTACCGTGGAACACCTGTCTTCTAATTTTTGGTTCTCTCTGCGGCAATTAAATTTCGACCACACAAACAAAAAGTATTACTAAACACACAACCAAAGATTCCAATTTAATTAGCAACTTCTTTTTAAAAAGTAATGTTATTTTATCCATTTTTTTTATTTTTCAGTATAGGAAAGAGTAGCACACTTTTTGAAATGCCTTCACCATATTTTGCATGCCATTAAAAGAATGGAGGACGTAACTTACGGTTCTTTTACAATAATAATATATTGATGAAATTAAATATTGTTGTTGTAAGAGATATAAGTTATGCTTAACGTAACTTAGTGCTAATTTTAAAAAAAATATATATATATATATAGAAAAGACGGTATACCGACAAAGATTCGGATGAGTTATTCTGCTTAAACTGGCGGCACCACGAATTACAAAAGGTTAATCGATTACAAACAGATTAACTTTAGCAGTCCAACGAATGATTGAGTGACTTGTGTCGCTTTAATTTTGAAAATATGGCGTAATGGGAAAGAGACTTTCATTACTTTATGCGCAACGATCGAATTGCTTGTCAGGTCGTTTGATTTAACTCTTATGTACTTTTAAGTTTTATACCTTGTTTCTAGATTGCATTTCCTATCTTGAGTAATTAAAAGATGATGTGATGTGGGAATTGATAACAATTAGTAGAAAAACTTGGCAACGGCGAACATTCTCTAAATTAGAGTGCAAATCACAACACATATATAAAATAATAAATAATTAAAAATATATTATAATTTTAATTGAATAGTTATGAAGACATGAAGACGTGTTTTATTTAAAAGTAATTGTAATATAATCAGACTCATTTCACTTTCATTTGATTCATGATGTACAAACTAATCCTCGTCACATTTTTATAAAGAATAAAATAAAAAAACAAAGGTTACAAATTGTAATAAATTGGATATTTTATTGATACACAAAGATTGATTCAATCAATCTTAGAATTAATTGGTAAAAATTTAGACGATCACTTTTAGTAACTAATTGTTTCTGTCTTTATCTTTGTTTTCATTCTTATTAATCCTCCTTCAAGCTGGTGGGTGAAAGTTATGGACTGAACCCCCAGTTTGACTTACGATGTTGTCAATCCTTGATTTTATTTAATAGTCTTCTTTTTAAGTGCCATGAAACAAAAAACGAAGCCATTTCTTTGAATCTTGTCAATTAGTTCTTCCAATTTGATATTGATTTTGGTTAGATAAGTAAATAAAAATGTACAAAGAATTTAATTTCTAATAACTACAAATAGTTGTAATAAAAAACCACTTAATCAATTATTGATGAAGTGATGGGTAAAACACCTCCCCACATATTTTTGGATTGCAAATTGATCTTAACAAGTAGACTTACACCCCTTTGAAAAATTATATATAATAATAATAAATATGACAAAAAACTAAATATAACAAATTTGGTGTATAGTACAGATGCCAAAATTTCGGCCAGGAGTCTCTAGACTTCAAGTTTCATGCGAATAGAAATTCTTTACGAAATATGTTTACAGAGGTTCTCGAATTTGCCATAAGATAGATCAAAATTCAAAAATTATGGGTTTGATACAAGGTTAGGTTAAAGAATTTTCCATGGGAATTGGGACGTCAATATCAACATGATCAAAATTTCAAAAATCGTGGGTTTGATGCAAGGTTAAAAGTTTTGCCATTCTCTCAAAGTCTCAATTTTTGTATGCATTAATTTATGATTTCTCCGCAGTTTTTTCAGCTTCAAAGTTAGGGAATTTTTGTCTGCCTCGCCACCTAACATGAAATTGAAAATATGAAACAAAATTAATCAACTTCATTTTAGAGCCACATAAAAAATATATACGTAATGCTTCAAAAATAAAAAAAACTTTCTAGTGGACTAGTGGTATTGAAAATGTTTCTAGTGGACAAGTGGTATTGAAAATGTACTAACTTTATGGGATTATAGCCACGAGAAAACCTCTAAGAGTCAAATAGGTAACAATTTCCATTTTCCTTTTTCAAGTATGAAAATTTTTAATTCTGACCGTTGAATTCTCTCTTATCAACTCACTCCTTCGATTATCATCTCTCAAGAGTTGACTCGTAACAAATGCAGTACTAAAATAAATTGTAACCACATGTAAACCGCTCTTCACTCTTAAGAGCAACACTCCTAACCACATGGAGAGAGGTTTATATTTATTAATTAAGGATTAATTTTTTTTTAATTTTTTTAAAATCAATTTTTTAATATTATATAACATATCGTGTAACTGAAATCCGACATAATAATAAATCTATATGAGTCATTAGAAGAATTTTTACCCTCTATCTTAGAATTAAAGTGAAGAGGTGTCAATTATTGATATTTAACATCAAGTTATATAAATTTGGAGTTTAAATATTCAAACTACGCTATCTTAGTTGTTTATGTGCGTTATTAGAAATTAATTTTTTCCAATTATCTTAAATTATATTTAACCCATTCGAAGTTCAAAAATTCATACTACAGTACCACATAACTGATATATAAAGTCTTGAGAAGTTTTTGATTGTAAATATTAACTGATTTGCAATGTAATATTAACAAACATAATTAAAAAAACGAAAAAAAAGAAGAAGTAAACAAATCATTTTAAATGAACCTCCTGCATGCTAGAAAAGATCCAAGCAACCATACCATTAATTAAAAAAAACAAAATAAGGGTCCTAAAATAGAAAAATTAATAATGAAAGATAGCAATCAAGCCATGAAGCCAAGATCCGCAATTATGATATATACATATAATTCGTATGATAAAATATCTTGTTAATCATACAATAAAATACATAATAAACTGCACAAATAGTTATTGCTATATGATTTTCAATTAAAAAAGTGAGACAATAAAATACAACAAAATATCTCAAACCCCAGACAAAGAAGAAAGTTCCCCACCAAGCGACCGCCAGCCGACCTAATCCTCCGTGACCGGGTCCACCCGACCACCGTTACTTTCAACATAATTATCACCGTTGATCTGATCAAGGACCAATACCAACCCCATGGCAAAGGCTCCGTCAAACCCAGGCTTCACGCTGAGTAAAAAGACATCTTTGCCCAGCAGCACTTGCGTTGATGCATCCACTTTGCGTCTAATCTCAGCCACCAATTCCTTCATGGCGTTGAAAATCGTGCAACTCCTTTGCCCGAAATTGCCCTCGATCTGGTACTCCTCTCCTGGATTCTCGTACATCTCGACAGTCACGCTGGACCGTCCGATTATCGAGGATCTACGCACGCTAAAAATCGGCTTTTGACCGTCCGTTCTCTCCCCAGAATATCCCTCCCACCTGTTGTGCAAGCTCGGCCTCTGCTCAAGCCAAGAAAAAAATCCAGCATCGTCAAACTCACTGAGTAAACTCAGTTCATACAAATAAGAAAATTAAAATTAAAAAATCAATGCCCATAAATACAAATAACGAAAAATGAAAAAATACCATTAATTGAAATTGTACCTTTCGTCTGACAGTGAGGAGGCACTTGCCGTGGGCGTCCATAAGAACGAGTTCATCCTTGTCACGGGTGTCGGGGCCGTACGAGTCAACACGGAAGACCAACTCACCTCTGCAGTTATAAACAGTGAAGCCGTCGTTTTGGAAAAACAGAGAGGTTTTAAAAACGGTGAGATGGGTTTCTTGTTTGTATATATACTCGTCGGCCACCAGCACCGCAGCTTGATCAGCTTTCATTATTATTTGTGATCTTTGATCTTCAAATGAATGAACGAACTGATCGGAAAAGTCTGAGCTTTTCACTCCAAGATTGGAACTTTCAAAGGTGTAAAGATTGCAGTAAACGGTGACGTACTGACGTTGAAGTGAAGATTGAATACTGGGAGGGTTTTATAGAGAGAGAAAGGAGAAAAGCGACGCGGACTGAAAACGGGGACACTGTAGCCTGCGCATGTGGTATATGCGAAATGCAATAATATCTGATTACGGGACATGGTGGGTATTGTTTATTTTGTATTACGTTTTTTTCAATTTTAGGAGGGCATTGATTTTGTATCACAATAAAAATGAATCGAATATGTGTGACTCAGGCTGCTTTAACTCGGGCTAACGAGTAGATCTACGTCGGTGGGTCGAATTTTAGCAGATCCAGATTGGATCCATTTATTAATCGAATCAAAATATCATAAGTTACATTTACTCTATTAGACAGTAAAGTTTTGTGAGTGTTGAAGGGATTATATGTATGTATAGGATATCTCTTCTTAGCATAAAATTAATATAGAGCTTAATACTTTTATCAATAACATAATTAATTTCATAAATTTGTTCTTTCTGTTGGTTTCTGCTTCATCAACCAAGAAAAATTATTTTCGATTCAATTGTCGTTTAATATGATTGAGTTGGCTCAATTTTTGAACTCGGATGAGTTGCATACATTTAGATAAACATTCTAGGTAGGTGTTACATATATATATATATATATATATATATGAAATCAAATCTGGGTTGGAGGTGTCATAAGAACAAAGGATGCCTTGCCCTTTAGACTTCGACAAAATCTTTGAATATTTAAATAAATTATTATAACTTAAATATAAAATTTTTTATTTAATCCCTGTATATTTCTTTCACAATTTTCATGCATGGGACTAGCCCTCATAAAGTTGGTGTCCCATCTTCCCCACGAATCAATCACATATTAAAATGGAACATTAAAAGCAAAAGATTTGCATTTTCTTATTAAAAATAAATATGCAATTTTCAGTATTTTATTTGTACAAGTGAGCTTTGATCACATTTTAAATAAGCAACTAATAAAGTGTTAGCTCTACTGACAATGGAGTCCCCTTAAGTGATTTGACTGGATTTGCTCCCCAGTTCGAGTTGCAGATAAGTTGCCTTTGTTGGGAGAACCTGTGCTTTTCAGTTCGAGCGAGGACTTCTAGTCTGGGTTGTAATACAGGCTTAAAGGTGTCTCTCACAGTTAGGACCCTCCCGAAAATACCTCGTGGTTAAGACAAAAAAAAAATTTAAATAAGCAAGTATGAAATTATTTTTTCTTTTTTAAAAAGCAAGTGTATTTAAGTAATTCACGTTCATTCCAAAAAAAAAAAGTAATTCACGCAAATCTGCTGACGCATTCTCATTGATTTTATACAAATTTTCTACATTTTTTGGTCTTAAAAAGAAAAAAAAAGCCCTTTACTTTTTATTGAGGACTTTATATTATAGTAGAATATTATTTCTTTTGTTTTTTTTAAAGTGTACTTATTTGAGGCCATGCATGATGTTGCATACAACCGAATAATAAAGCTTTAATTTTTCAATCATATGTGACAATAAAACTTTAAACAATCAATATTGCGCAGCTGCATGGAATTGAATTTGATTTTATAGTGCCAAAAAGAGAGTGATATTTAAAACTTTATGGATTAAGAAATGAAGTGATAATTAATTGCATTTAACTATTATCCTAAGATAAGAATTCAGTGATAAGTTGAGTTTTTATTGAGCACTGAATCAATGGTTATTAGACTAAATAAATAAAAAATAAAAATTTAAAACAATTTTGACCATTAATTCAGTGCTCAGTAAAAATTTAATTCAGAATTAAATGCTAATCCACTATCCTACATATAAATGTGATTATAATTCAATTATTTCGTCAATTGGTATACGAAGGCTGAGTATATGCATGTTCAACTACTATTATCCTATTCCTACCAACTTATTTCTAAATTATTTACCAAATAATCCTTGTTAAAATAGTTTAAAATAGTGTCTTCTTTAAGAATTCTTAATCACCAAACACCAAATGTATAATCGAGCACATTTTTAATTAGAATAATGGATGAAGAAAGAAATTACAAGAAATACAAATTAAAAATTGTATGTTAAATCCTTCCTCTGGTGGGTTTAAAAATGTAAATTCGTATAATGATAATGTCGTATCTGAAAAACAACACACTATATTGTAGTTATAGATATGCATGAAATTTGTAATTTTCAACATGTGGACATCGCACTGAAGAACTGTTATAAATAATAATAATAATAAAGCTGCCATGATAGCTTTGAATAAATATCAAATAGACAAGTCATCACAGTCACATTAACTATATTACATGTTTATAATAATAATAATAATAATAATAAAGCCTGTATTTATACATAATTATTTTATAAAATATACACACACATACGTGATGCTAGAAGAAGAAGCAAATAATGAGTCGACACAGCAATGCCCACTGGTTGCCTGCCACCAATCTCCCCGTTCTCATCCGTGATATTTTGCGTATGTCTTCGTCTCCTCTTCATTCCCGTTAAAATTATTTAAGAGAATCTATATCCTCTTCCCGAATAATAACAAGGAATTTTCGAGGGTCCCCGATCCCCAAATAACTAATACATTTTTTTTGTTTTCGATTTTGAATTAATCATATTAAAATAAAAAATTCAAATAAAAGTGNTAGCTAGCTATTGGCACCCCTCTAAACAATATTATCCTTTGCTACTACAAGTACTACTATCCACACAAAAATGAGGTATTTCAAAATACCTTTTTCTTTTTTTCTTTCTTTTTTTTAATTTCCCAAAACAAAGGCCACTCATTCACTATATAGAGCCTAAAATTCACAAAGGCCCAATTGTAATCACGTACTACTACCCTTGTTGTGGCTGTTCAAGATGTGTATAAGAGACAGTTACAACACAATAGTTAAGTCGAAACAAATCAAGAGCAAATATTATATTAGATTAGATATTAAAATTGTGATTTGTTGTGGGCAATTATAACATCTAAAAATAAATAAATAATATATTTAAGATAAATAAAAATAGATTTAAACTTAAAATATTTAATGAATATTAAAATTAAAACAAAAATTTTTTGCTAATAGAATCTGGCCGGTCTTTTTAAAGTCCTAAATAAAAATTTAGAACTTTAATTAGTTAATTAGGTCTAAAAGTTTAATAATATAAATATTTTGATATTTTTTTTATTTTTACCAATACTTATAATTTTATAATTCAAATTTTATAATTTATTTACTAGTAATTTTAAAAAATTAAAATTAAATTAAAAATTAAAATGAAAAAATAGGTAGGGGATGGGGATTCCACCTCATCCCCGCCCCCTCCATGAACAAAAAATTGGGTAAAAAAATTTCACCGTTCCTTTCCCGAATAAAAAATTAAGTATGAAATTATCCCCATACCCTTTCTAAATAAAAAAAAATCTTCAAAAATACCCGTGCCGGTCAAAATTTTTACCATCCCTAATGTTAACATGCATGCAACGCAACAGTGTGAAAAAGGCAAAATAATTATTCAAAACTTCAAGTCGCGATAAGTGGGTCCAATTTTCCACCGAAGGCCAACAGCAATTGTTTCGCCACCACTCAGCGTCTGTCAAATCCACGCATGAAAAAGACGGAAAGATTCAAGAAAATGGCATAATGAAAATGATCAATGAATTGAAAGCCACAAAACGAGCTCAAATTATAAGTGGGTAGAATCAATTAGAGTCAAAGCACACCCCGAAAAATGTCAAGAGGCAAAGCCAGAGCCCGATCAAACTTTTGATATTAAGTCCCACCACCACCATACACACTTCAAAGGAGCAGTAAAATCAGTGGAGCTGTTTGAAGCCTACCGTGCGGACGACGGTGCCCTTAATTAATTTAATTTTTGTATCTGTATGCATATTAATTAAGAGTAATGATACAGCCACAAACTATTATATAAATTTATTTTATACAAACTGACGTGGCACTAATTCATTGGTTGAATGAAAATATAAAATAATAAAAACAAATCATGTGGGCCAAGTGATATTTAATTCAACCAATCTTATCATGCCACATAGGTTTGTACAAAATAAGTTTGTACAAGAATTTGTGGCTATATTATTACTCATTAATTAATTTAATGGCGGAAATTATAATTGCATCGTGTTTTCATGTTATTAACTTATTTTTCAGATACGACGTACATGATCCAAATCTAGCAATTCACAAATACCAAACGGGTGAATTGTTTGAAAGAAAGCCCGAGCATATGAAGAATATGAAGTTAATAATATTTAATTCTAGAATGAGAGAATAATTTACAAACCACTAATTTCGCGAATTTTTTTATGATCAATATATCAATGTTGAATCCATCACTTCATTGGTCATAACTAATAAGTCTTTTTATTATTATTATTTTTTACTAGTAACAACATTTTTGTTACACTTTTAAATGTTGTGTTTTACGTATTAACTTTAAGACGTCAGTTTATTAATATATATATATATATATTAATAGTAACAACAACCTGGGACTGACAAGACAAAAATTGTTAATTCCATTAATTTATTAATTGTTGCTTGCAGGAGGAATAAAACCTGTAAAAATCTTTAAAAGAAAGCTACTCGACACCAATTTTAATCATCCGTCAATGTTGCAACTTGCAAGTCACAGTTTCGAATTGCTGGTCCAAACATTATTGTACTAATCAACAATCGGGAGGACGTTTGCCAGCCAATTGCTAAGTTACATTATCCCTAGATTGAAAGGCTTTTTTTTTTTTGGTAGTGACTCGATTCCAACTTTCAAATTAGGCCAATTAGGATATTGCCTTTCATGTCATTACTTGATTCCAATTTAGACATGTTAAGATATATATATTGTATGTTTTGGATTTAGGTCCACATAATTTTATTTTTAGGATCCTCATACTTTTATCCTACTGATTACCCTAAAATATATCATGTCAAATAAGACATAAAGTATTCATTATTTTTGTAAGATATTACATATATTTTTGTGTCGTAACTTAAGTTCTAACTTAGACCTATTAAGATATTGTCTACTTTGAGTTTGGATCTTTATGATTATTTTCAAGGTGTTTGTACACCCAAAATATAAATTGTCAATTAAGATATGAAGTACACATTATTTATATTAAACTTTACTATATCGAAGTGATGTGAGATAGTACAATATTTGTAGAAATTTTTTTTTTTTTTAGATAAAGAATCCAAACTATCAAAAGTAACCACAATAGGTGAAATTGGTTAAGTCCGATATTCTTTCTTTCCTTTTTTTTATAGTTTCATCTAGTAGGGTGAATTTAATATTGTTTTTGCTAATTTTAGCACAAAAGAAAAAAAAAATGTGACTACAATACTAATCCTCTAAAATTGACTAGTGGTATTTGAGCTTTTGGTTGACATTTGAGAGAGACATTTAAAGACCCTTCAGTGACACAAATTTAAGCACAAATAAAACAAGATGCAAATTGTAATCACCACTCTTCTTCACAGGTCTGGTGGGGTGTGCGGGGGGGCTTGTGGCTCTACCATTCCACTTGGTCTTGTGTTCGAGAAGACTGGTAGCTAGCTATTGGCACCCCTCTAAACAATATTATCCTTTGCTACTACAAGTACTACTATCCACACAAAAATGAGGTATTTCAAAATACCTTTTTCTTTTTTTCTTTCTTTTTTTTAATTTCCCAAAACAAAGGCCACTCATTCACTATATAGAGCCTAAAATTCACAAAGGCCCAATTGTAATCACGTACTACTACCCTTGTTGTGGCTGTTCATCATACCGCATGACTGTTTATGCTTTCTTGGACTTCATTCATATATTCTGCAATTACAAATTAATTAGATTTTATCTCAGCTAATAAAGCAGTAATAGTGTAATTAAGTTGAGACAATATAGAATCTATTCCCAGCCAAGACAGTTGGCTCTACTCGACTGCACTTATTTGTGGGAGAAAAATTTTCATATTGAGATGTCAAATGTCATGACTCAAGTCTGTTTTTAGATCGAGATCAAATAATTATAACTTAAAAATTATAGTATTAAAATCTTTAGTAAATACTAATTAACTTAGAAGTTATGTTGAAAATTTTATTATATTTTTAATAATTTTATTAAAATTATTATTTAAAAATTATATTTATTATATATTATTAATTTTTATTTTATATCTATGATTTTTTTTTCTAAAGTAGCCCAAACTTAAAAGTTACAATATTGGTTGACACATGAGATTTGAGAGAAAATCGGATAAAAAAGAGTTGAGCACAAATTAAAAAATTAGTTACAATCTCAATCCTTTTAAGTGACACAGATTTTGAGCACAAATTAAAAAAGAGTTTATACAAACAGTAAACACTAATCTTCTTCGCTGATCTGGTGGTGTGTGGGGCTAACTGCTCTACTCCACTTGGACTGTGTTAGATATTTAGCACCCCTCTGAACAGTCGTCCATAGCTCCACTACTGCTACAACATTAAAAGAGGTACTTTGAAATACCTCTTTTTTTCATCAAAAAAGAAAATCCGAACCAAAAGATACTAGCTACATAATCCTATTAAATATATATAATATTGGGAATCTCAATATTTAAGTCATAATTAATGTGATATTTATCAATTAAATAATAAAATTAATTATTAAATAATTTTATATTCAGCATCCAATAGATAAGTAACACATAGTATTGAGATTGAAATTAAAACTTAAATATTGAGATCTCTAGTATTATTATTATTATTTCACTATGAATTACTATAGAAAATAATAAATGAACTTTTATATAGGAGTTACATGATGATAAGTAAGGAAATTAATTGTTAACTGAAACTAAATGTTAAATTGTTTCCTTTATTTAACATTTTAAATTATTAATAGAGATGAACCAAACAAACTAGCAAAATTGGTTCAGAAATATAATTAAGAAAATCAAAGAAATGTTTAAATTTGTGGTGATATTGACTTTTATATTACATGTTACAACTTTGTGAAATAGAGGTTGATGAATATTTTTAATTGATGTGTTCCAAAATTTTATTTAAAGCAAAAAAAAAAAAAACAAATTGGCAAAAGAAATCGTCAACACCCTTTGTGTCCTTAGTGGTCACAACCCACGAACGTGGGCGCTAAGGTCGAAGGTTCAAAGGTTGACAGTAAAAGGAACGGTGAATAAGTTGTTTGAAAGAAGAGAGGTATTTGAAAATATCTCCCTTTTGCCTAATAAATGAAAATATAAAATCAAATTCGACCTTGATCTTCTCGAAATTAATTATTTTTCTTCTCATGGTTTAAGTATGTCAAAATCTCACTCTCATGAAGGGAAAAAAATGTTAACTTATAAATTTTTTAATAATTTTTTTAACTCTTTATCATTGATAAAATCCGTTCATTGTCGATCAACAAAATTTTCTACAATTAAAAATGTAAAAGACGTAGAAAAATGAAAATTGACATATCAGTTTTAATGGCAATCCAGTTTTGATGGGTTTTTAAAACATCGAAGCAAAATTATTAATTACAACAAATATCACAGGTATTTTGGTAGTGTCACAAACCAAAAATTTCCATACCTCTTCTAAATTTTAAATGCATACATACATATCCGATGTATAGATATTCATTTTTTCCTTAATTTTAAATGCGTGGGGTCAAGTTTATAATGCCTGTGTCGGTTCACACAAAATGAAAAAAAACGTAGTCGCTCATTACCAATCTTCACACGGACTGGGTGGAATGAGGCTTATACATATATATCCCAGTTCACTTGTTCTTTGGTTCGAGATGATTGGTACCTCTCCATTTTCTATCCTTATAAAACCCTTTACATTTAATTGAGGTATTCTAAAATACCTTCCTTTTATTATAAAGATTTAATTGAGGTATTCTAAAAGCATGACCAGTGCACTTGTATTAAGACGTACACTGAGACTCGGTTTAGTATTGAGGTATTATAATAATGAACATATAATACATATATATTTTACCATTAATTATATAATTGTTAGTTATTTTTAATTAATTGAATTGTTTTATTAAATAAAAAATTAATTAGAGATTATAAATAAAAAGGACATGAGAAAGTTCAATTTGCAAGCATTAAAGATTAATTGATTTGGAAGTAATTAGACATACATGTATGTGAAAGTGAAGCCGAGGAAGAAGCCAATAAATTAATTGATCCAGCACGTGAAGAAGAAATTAACCACAACATAGGCGGCCTTTGCTTAATTGGAGTGCACACGCATGGCATTGCAGTAAATGGAAAGCAATTTAAAGGAACCCGCACTTGGTTTTCAAAAGTGGAAAGTAATGGCTTATGGTGGCGTTAATTTGGAGGATTTGTTTTATAATTGGAAAATGATTTCTTTAGAATTGTTGGAGGATTCGGTGGTCAAGCACTATAAAAGCCGAATTTTGGGTTTTGCAGAGAAGCCACAAGACAGAGAGAAGAAAAGGAGCAACAACGTATCAATTTTCTTATGGCTGGTTTTATTTTATTCGCTGGTCTCAATTTAAGTATGTTTAACTAATTTTTTAATATTGAGGTTAAGTATGAAATCCTATTGAATGAAATAATTATCTTTTTATTTAATTAATTCTCTACATGTGTGCTTTAATGTTTATAATTCTTGTTTCACATGATTAATTGGATGTTATTAAATTCTTTTCACTAATTTTGTTATGCATTATTGATTGTTAAGATTAATATTTAATTAAATCTGTTCTTGGATTTATAAAGTTTATACATGAATATATTTGATTCCATGTCTTTCATTAAATTGTTTACATAGAGTACTTAAGAAAACATTGACTATTTATTATTCAATTTGTTTACATGGGATGCTTAGATATCATACTATTAAATTAGATGTTATCAAGTTCTTTTCACCAATTATGTCATGCATTATTGATTGTTAAGATTAATATTTGATTAAATATGTGTTTGGATCTATAAAGTCTATATATGAATATAGGGAGATTGTCAATTTCCCTATACAGTAATCAACATATACCATTTTCCCCATGCTGTTTTTATAATGGCCAAAAACCCCCCATGATAGCATAAGTTTACAATTTTACCCTTATTTTCAACTACTCTTTTATTTATATTTATTATAAATTAAAAAAATCACATGAACAGAAACTAAATAGAAAATTAAGTATTAAAAACAAGAAATATATGTTTTGCTATGAGCAAAAAAATTAATAATAAATTTTTTTTCTTGTACTTATTTATTTTGTGAAAATTTTCTTATAATAAATATATAAGAAAATTATTTTAAAATGATTAAAAAAATTATTAGAAGAAAACTTGAATGAAAAATTAAAATTTATTATAAGATAAATAATAAAATATTTTGCCTATACTTTTTACATTTAATTTTAAAATATTACACCATGTTTATTATAAGAAAATGTTCACAAAATAAATAATTACAAGAAAAAAAATGTTGCTATTAATTTTTTTTTTCATATCAAAACATATATATCTTATTTTTAATACTTAATTTTTTTTATTTAGTTTCTTTTCATGTAATTTATTTAATTTATAATAAATGTAAATAAAAGAGTAATTGAAAATAACGGTAATATTGTAAACTTATGTTGTCATGAGAGTTTTTGGCTATTATAAAACAGTAGGGGGTAAATAGTATATGTTGATTACTATAGGGGGAAAAGTGACAATCCCCTTATGAATATATTTGATTCTTATCTTTCATTAAATTGTTTACACATAATGCTTAAGAAAACTTTGACTATTTGTTATTCAATATGTTTACATGAGATGCTTATATATCATACTATAAAGCATAAAAAGAACCTACACAAGATTAATTTTAATTGGGCTTAATTGTTATATCCATGAGATAACATAAATTGACTTCGAGTTGTCACTCTAAAACTGATGATTAATTAATAATGAGGTAATAGTTGAATAGTGGTGGATTCTGAAACATTGGTATTTTTTTCTTATTGAATTCTCTTTTATTTTAATTGTTTTATTAGTTTTATTTCTCTTACAAATTCAAATTGCTCAACTAGGATAGAATTAATATTAATTTTAGATTTAAATTAGACTTTTTAATTTATAGCAATCCCTGTGGGTTCGACCTCGTTACCACTATTCTATTTCTAGATTCGTGCGCTTGTGAGTATATTAAAATTTTTCACAACATATAACTTGGCAATAGTGATAAAAAATTATAATTATAAAATAAAAACTGTTAGTTTTTAGCAAATATTATTTGTAAATACTACTTTGGATAAAAATAATAAAGATATTATAGATTTTTCATCACATAAATAGGGAGTTAAATTAACTTATAAACTATAAATTAACTTATAAACTACAACAACTAGTGTTTACTAAATACTTTAATATTATAACTTAAAAAAGTATAACTACCGACCTCAATACTAAATTTTTTTACAAATTATGTTAAAAAATTTGCACTCGTGACCCATGAGGGGACTTGACTGCAGTAAATAGAAAGTAATGTGAAAAGTCGCCACCACTCTATCTGCAGACTCGGTGGTGCGGTGCTTATAGAACCACTCTACTTGGTCTGTTGGTTATGCGTCCGAGAGAATTGGTAGCTTTTAAGCACCACTCATAAGATTCCGCCTTAATACTCCTTTCCACTTTAAATGAGGTATCCTAAAATACCTTCTTTTTTATGAAAGAAATATATAAAAGTAAAAGCTTATTGTTAATATTTAAACTTAACAGAGAAACAATGCATAATTAGTGATGTGCTCATAATTTATCTATTATTTTAATACTTTCATAACTTAATTTTATGTTAAAGTATATTTTATTATATTAATTTTTATCTTAATTTTTTTATTTTGTCATTGTAGGAATATTGGGAATATTCATGAGCAAAGACGCTTAAAGAGGCAACAAATTGGAGTATAATGGAAATAATGTGGAAGTAAAAGGGAAAGAAATACAAAGCCAAATAAAGGAAGATTGAATTTAAGCATCATGCAAGCAATCACGTGAAGAATCAAGGAAGAGAAGAAAAGGTCAATTGGTCGATAAAATTAGACGATGCACTCTGGGCGTATCGATTCGAAACTTCAACTTGGCCGCTAGTTTGTGGATGGTAAGGGGTGGCAACTCTATGTGTGACTCCATATTTTCTCAAGAGGGCTTCAAATTGTCGATTGCAAAAATGTTTGCCACCATCACTTATAATTGCTCTGGGAGTGCCAAACCGTGTGAAAATATTTTTCTTCAAAAAACTCACAACAACCCGAGCATCATTGGAAGGCAAAGCAACAGCTTCAACCCACTTAGAAACATAATCAACAGCTACCAGAATATATTTATTCTTGAAGGATGATGGAAACGGCCCCATGAAGTCAATTCCCCAGACATCAAACAATTCGACTTCAAGAATATTAGTTAGTGGCATTTCATTCTTCCTTGAAATGTTACCAGTTCTCTGACACTGGTCACAAGCAGCAACAAAAACATAAGCATCTTTAAATAAGGTGGGCCAATAAAAACCTGATTGAAACACTTTTGCCGCAGTTTTGGTTGCACTAAAATGTCCATCGACTTCACGAGAATGACAGTGTTGTAGAATGCTTCGCATCTCTTCTTCTGGGACACATCGTCGAATGATTTGGTCTGAACAGTACTTTTACAAGAACGGATCTTCCCAAAGATAATACTTGACATCTGAAAAGAATTTCTTCTTCTGTTGATATGATAAATCAGTAGGAACAACAGCACTCGCTAAATAGTTTACGAAATCTGCATACCATGGTGCGTCGCAAGTCTGCAAGGCCATCAGCTTTTCATCAGGAAATTCTTCGGTGATTGAAACCATTTGCTTTTCATTTTTAAAAAAATATATATATTTAATGCCTATGATGAGTTTATGATTGAAAATGAATATAGTTCTTAGAAAGGGATGAATATTGTCTTAGTTTATAATTGATTCTTGTGTTGGTTTCGTCTTGATTGTGATTCTTCAAATATCTTGCGCACTTATATCAATTTTTTCAGAATTTTGACTTGAGATTTGAGATTGATACAGCCTAAGTTGAGAGTTTTAGATTGAGTAAATGATTGTTTGCCTCGATTCTACAATACTTAAGTTTACCCAGGTACTATAGTCAGAAATAACTACCTATAACCCTTAAGAGTGAAGCTATCCTTGAGTAATTTGTGTTAACATAAATATGTTAATAATATTGATTTTGATGATAACAAATTTTATATGGTTTTTGACAAAAATATTGGAAATATTTCTTAATAAACGAAAGCCCTTTTATTCATTGCCTTATTTCTTCATAAAAGATGGACTTTCATATTATAAAGAGATTCTCTACAAAAACTCGTTTAAAATTGCAATTCTGGTTATAAACAGTGAACTGTTTATTTCAAACGGTTAACCGATTAAAGGCAGAGAGCAACACATTTCCTAAACCTCTAACCGTTTATGAAAAACGGAAAACACAAAAGATGG